>JAEIFU010000396.1:0-141762 GCA_018904235.1 Lordiphosa stackelbergi
AAATAAACAAATTGGCATTTCATAATCGCAAAACAACACCCGCCGACCACTTGCAACAACATTTTTTTTATATACATAAATTGGCCTGCCATATGCACGGCAGCAACAGCGACAGAAGCAACTACGACAGACGCCTCAACAACAACGACAACAACAACAGCAGTAACAGCAACAGTCGCTTCAGCGACAACGACAACAACAACAGCAGCAACAACAGCAGCAACAGCGGCTCTAGCAACAACAGTTCTAGCAACAACGGCGACAATAGCAACAAGAACAACAACAGCAGCAATAGTGAGAAGGGCTGCTCTCCAGAAGTTCCACACGCACACCGGCTCTTGGTCTTGCCTATTTCCTCTTCCCGATCGCGAAGATCAGGTCAACAACCTTTTTGGTCAAATCAGCACGCTGAATTGTGGGCTGTCCAGTGTGCTCTCAAAACGGTGGGAGAGGGCTGCCGAAACTGCACCCACGCATTGCATACCCCCCTTCCCGTACACATCACCCACTTTATGCAAGCGACGGCGGCGTGGGAGAACACAAACGAGAGCTTTGACCACTGGTGGAACAGATTCGGGCGCTTGGCAGTGGAGTTTCGGGCGAAGCCGAAGAGTAGTTTGTAGATGGAAGAAAAGGGGAGGGAATAGATTGTCAAAACTTTTTTTGTAGTTACAGAGAGATTCAGCAAAATCAATTGCATTATGCTCAAGGCTGCTCTCTGTTATTGATTGTTTTATTTTTATTTGCCAATACCTAGCCTGCACAGCATCTGACCAACATTCAAGAACAGCTGATCGATTCATTTCTGATTAAATGATACCACCCCTCTTAGCCCAATTGTTTTCAGCTCGTCGAGTATGCTGGCGCCAACATCATTCGACAGGTAAGTGGAGCATTTGCGACACATATTTTTATGCATTTTTTTCTTTGTACCTTTGTGGGAAAACAATAAAAGGGGAATTGGGGAATTGGTGGGTGAGCTTGCTTATTTGTAGCTGCCTTGAGTTGTTTGTTTGATGAGAGCTGGTTTTCATTTCTTTTGAATTTTTTTATATTTTTTTTATATTTTTTTTATTACTAATTTTAATTCTTAGTTTATAAATAGGTAAAATTTTGAAGTTATTTATATTTTTTTTTATAAATATTTTTTTTATTACTAATTTTAATTCTTAGTTTATAAATGGGTAAAATTTTGAAGTTAAATATGCAGAAACTTAGGATTAACTTAAATAAAAATATTATAACGTTTGAAGCCAGAATATCAATGCGTTGCTAAATTTCGCTGATTGGGGTTGGTGTGCCGAGGGAACAGAATGGTGAGTGGTGAAGCGAAGCAATCCTCTGTTGACCTTTATTGACTTTACTGACTAATGGGGGCCATGGAGTTTAGGCCGATCATGGCCCAAGGACACTTCGCAGGAGCGAAGTGTAAGGGGTGGGTTAGGCCACGCTGATCGGTTGCTTTTGATTGTGAGCGTGAACAGTTAAGTGAACGGATGGGGAACAAGTGCGTGACAACAATCATAAGCCAACTGGTGGACAGCACTGACATATCTTTTAAACGGACTTTTTCTTCTGTCTCTAAGTAGTTTTAGCAGAATTTGGCACGAATTCGAAATATGGGTATGTTTTCGGTAACTTCAACATCCCTTCAGAGGACCCCCCACACGCGGCGAGCCGAGCCGGGCTACCACCGTGCCATACAAGGGGAAATAATCGTTGTCGGGACCCAAGAAACATATCAATTGGCGCCCAACGTTTGTGCAAGGACGGACATTAGTTTAACGCTCAGTTTTTCGTTTCTTGATTGTTTGGCGGGTGTGAGTATTATGCGAAAGGCACACACAAGGCGGACGACGAAACGAAAAATTATTTTTGGTATATATTTGATTTTTTTTTGTTCTGTATTCTGTTCGCAAATGGGCAATAGCCGCGCTGAAGACTTGGCTAGTGAATACAAGTTGACGCTGGGTTATTGGTCAGAATATCTAGCTACTCTTTAAAGACGGCAACAAGTCTTGGAGATGAGGCAGAGTTTAATTGCGACTCAATATTCGTTCAAGACTGGGGTGGGGGGGGAACGGACAGATTAAATTCACAAATATATTTAGGATATATATTTTTTTGACTGAGAGGAGGATAAAAGCTTCGTGAACAGCTATATACGTAGGAAACCTGTTCTCACCGGCTCCCAGAGCATACCAGCCCCAATATATTTGGGAAATATCTTATTCACGTTTTTTAACAAAAAAAAATATATTTTTTTATATATAAAATATATAATATATAAATAAATTTATTAAAATTATATAAATAAATTTATAAATAAATTTTAAAAAATTATTAAAATTATATATAATAAAATATATAATTATAATATATAAAAAAATTTTTTCTGCATCGTTATATATATTTTTTCCTTTTTTTTTAAATTTTTTTTGTAATCAACTTATAATTTTCATTAAACTTTATTCTTCATTTAGGCATACATTTTTCCCTCTTTTTATATATTTTTTTAATTACAATATTGGCAGTGGGTTGGGGGCGGATTTTATTTGCATGCCCATACCTTCATAGTGTAGAGAGGGTATAGAGGGAGAAGGTTTGTAGCTTGAATGGAGGATCCCGACCACAGCCAAGTCCTAGAAACTCAACTGCCAGAGGGTCGCCGCTTGACGCGCAGTGCAAAACAAGCGTTACCAGAAGAGGATCCCGCAGGATTGTTGTTAGAGCTGCCACACCCCTCGCGCCAAGGTAGACGTAATCCGCTCCGCCGGCAGATCCCGACTGGCGAGGAAGAGACCAGAGAGACCGGAGAGTACGGAGAGTCCGGAGAGTACGAAGAGTCTGTCAGTTTTTTTAGAAAGCTCAGCCAGTTAGGCACGTTGGCAGATTTTAGAAGCAGCACCATGAGTGAACATGGTGATGAAGGGGCGACAGGGGGAGAACAGGGCAGGGCAATAAATGGTCTGGGCGATACAAATCAAGCGGAGCAGGTCGCGGCCGGAACTGGGGCACAAGCGAGCCCACCAATAGGTCAAGTATTGGCAGGGGTGATGGCTCAAAATGAAACGGTGGCGCGGCTGCTGTCAGAATTGCGCAGTCAAATGGACACAATTACCGCTCGGGTCGGAGATATGGAACTGTCCATGGAAGCGTTATCCGCAGCACCCGGCAGCAGAGGTCCCCCTGCTTCAACCCCGGCACCACTTACGGGTCCGCCAGGATACCAGCAGCGGCGCGTCATGTTTCAAGGCAACGCTTTTGATCACACATCGAGGGTACTAGGAAATGACCGTGGATGGCATGAGCAGGACCCTCCTCCACCCCAGCCGGGTGTGCGGTTCTCAGTACTGGAAAATGACCGAGAAAGGCATGAGCAGGATCCTCCTACACAGACGGGTAGTCGGATTTCTTGGGGCCGCTCACCACCGACCATTGATACAGGTCGCCATATACCAATCGACAGGTGGAATTTAAATTTTGATGGCTCCGAAAAGGGTATGACGGTGGAAAGCTTTATATTCCGCGTGGAGAAAATGCAGAAATTGTACCACATCACCCAATACCAACTTTTTAATGAGTTCCACTTCCTACTGTCAGGGGCAGCAGCTAAGTGGTACTGGCAGCTGCGCGAGGATCATGACCAAGACGATGTGTTTGGGTATGATCAGCTGAAAGAGGAAATTACAACAGCGTTTTCGACAGCGGACTCTGACTATGCAATAATTAAGTCCATCATAGAGAGAAAGCAGCAGCCGGGGGAGACCTTTGAAGCGTTCTATGCCGATGTGCACAGTCTAAGTTTTAAATTAGTGGAAAAGATGCCCGAGGATAGGCTAGTGGGGATTATGAAAGACAACCTGAATTCCCAAATGGGGGGCCTGTTGTATTCAGCGTCTATGAACACTCTGGCCGCACTGCGCAAAGAGGGATCCAGAGCCGAAAAGTGGTTAAAAGAGCATAAGCACAAGGGTGGCGGACGAAATGTTTCCGAGCTGCAGCCAGAACAGGAGCTAGTAGAGATCGAAGCCTTCCAGCGTAGTCAGCGACCAATGGGAGCTGGGGGTCAAGGAAATCGACATCCTGGTCCACCTATGGGGTCATCAACTGGGCCACTGCGAGCCAAGCCATCCGAAAAGGAATCTTTTTGTTCCTCTCCATTCCACCTATACCTTTGCTATACTTGCGGGTTGCCCAGTGATTTCTATAAAAAGCAAGGACCAGGAAACCAAGCAACTTGCAAGTCTGCCTTTCATGAGTCCAAATGTTTTGCTTGTGGGCAAGGAAAGTCATATTTGTCCGTTGACGCAGAGTTTTTAGCGAAGAGCCTGCCAGGAGCATCGGGAAACCCTGCGCAGAGAGGCCACCACCCGAGCAACACCCAGTAAAAGTCCTTCAACTGCCACCCCAACAGACCGTACCAGAAAAGGATCTGCAACACGTTCAGGGAGAGTATGAGAAGAAAGATGTGTGTATAGTAGAAGAGGAAGAAAAACAACCTAAAACAAAGAAATTTCGAAAAATCGAGAAACTGCGGCAACGGGAGAAAGATGCAAAGGCGTTGAAGGGATTAGTTATCGCATCCGTCGTGTCAGTTCAGAAAGATAATCGGTTGTTTGCAAAGACGGAAGTAGATGGTGAAGAGGTATTGGCACTGCTAGATTCGGGGGCTAGTGCCAATTGTATAGGAAAAGGGGCTGAAGAATTTTTAAAGGGACGAGAGAGTAAAATTAGACGTCTGAAAGGGCAGCAAGTTCGAACGGCGGATGGCGGAAGAACGACTGTGCGAGGAATTATTTCGTTGGCGGTTGTTTGGGAGCAGGAAGTCAAAGAACTGGAGTTTTTAATTGTGCCCGAGCTCCAACAGGCATTCTACTTTGGCATTGGGTTTTGGCAAGCATTTGACCTGGCCGTCATCGGCCGCAAAGGAGTTCGACCGGGGAACAGAACAATTGACATGTTGGAAGATGTTAGTGAAATGACTGCCTTAGAGGACGCCAGAACACCGGAAACCGCGTACGAGCCGCATATTCTGCAGCCAGGACAAGTAGAGCAGCTGGAAGAAGTGAAGAAATCGTTCCCGTCATGTGCCATATTGGGATTAGGACAGACATCACTAGAAGAGCATGTAATTGAAGTGCACAATGAGCAATTACCAGTGAAACAGAGACACTACCCAATTTCACCAGCGAAGCAGCTGCTCGTTTATGCAGAACTAGACAGGATGCTGAGTCTCGGAGTGATCGAAGAGAGTAATAGTAGCTGGAGCTCACCAGTTACTCTGGTACAGAAAGGACCGAAGAATAGACTGTGTTTGGATGCCCGAAAGGTGAATGAGCGGACAGTGAAGGATGCCTACCCACTGCCGCACATTGAGGGCATACTGGGTCGCCTACAGGATACGTATTTTATATCCGCGATAGACTTGAAGGATGCATTTTGGCAGGTACCTTTGGAGCGGAAAAGTCGAGAAAAGACGGCGTTCACAGTTCCTGGTAGGCCCTTGTACCACTTTACTGTCATGCCGTTTGGATTATGTAACGCAGCCCAGCGGATGTGTAGGCTAATGGACAAGGTCATTCCTGCAGCGCTTCGACAAAACGTCTTCGTTTACTTGGACGACCTTCTGGTTTGTTCGGCCACGTTTGAGGACCATTTGGACATGCTCAGAAAAGTAAGCAGTTGTCTGGCAGCGGCTCAACTGACTATTAATGTCGAAAAAAGCAAGTTCTGCTACCGCCAAGCCAGATATTTGGGGTACGTCGTGGGGGAAGGGAAGTTAAAAATGGACGATAGCAAAATTGCTGCGGTTCAAGGATTCCCGGAACCTAAGTCAGCGAAGCAATTACGCCGATTTTTAGGGATGACCGGCTGGTATAGAAGATTTGTCAAGGACTATGCCACGATTGCTGCACCTTTACACGACTGCCTCGGCAAGGATCGGATCCGGCGTTTTGAATTGACTGATCAGGGTAGAAAGTCTTTTGAGGCGCTAAAAATGGCTTTAACAACTGCACCCGTATTAATGACGCCAGATTTTTCGCGTCCATTTGTCATACAGTGCGATGCGTCGACGATAGGAGTTGGAGGAGTGTTGTGCCAACTGGATAAGGACGAGAATGAGCGGCCCATCGCCTTTATGTCAGCTAAGTTAAACAAGGCACAACGTAACTATAGCATTACGGAGTTGGAGTGTTACGCTGCAGTGCTATGTGTACAGAAATGGCGGGCCTATGTAGAAGGAATGTCTTTTAAGGTCATTACAGACCATGCCAGTCTTAAATGGCTAATGGGGCAGAAGGATCTGGCTGGTCGGTTGGCACGCTGGAGCTTAAAGCTACAGGCTTTTGATTTTATAATTGAACACCGAAAAGGGTCGCAGAACATTGTACCGGATACGTTGTCCAGAGTCCACATGGATGAGCTCCGGAATTGCAACTCAGACGAGGTAGATATGCAGTCGCCAGCTTTTCAGTCACAAGAGTACATATCATTGGTGCAAAGGGTAGAAGAACGACAAAAGGAGTTGCCAGATGTACGTGTGGTCGACGGATATGTATACAAACGCACGGAATTTCGGTCCGGGGATGCACTACAAGAAGATCGGGCCTGGAAGTTGTGGGTGCCTCTGTCGCTTCAGAAGAAGTTAGTTGAGGCCGCTCATCACGCTAGAGCTGCAGGTCACGGTGGGATTAATAAAACTTTGGCCCGATTGAGGCAAAAATATTACTGGCCGGGTATGGTGGGAGAAGCACAGAAAGTCGTTAAAGAATGTGAGGCTTGTAAGACTAGTAAGCCCAGCAACTCTAGTGGGAGACCTCCGATGGGGCAACAGCAAATAACAGACCGACCATTACAACGTATATATATTGATTTTATGGGTCCATATCCCCGCACCAGGTCTGGGAATACGGTGATCTTTGTGTGCCTCGATCACTTTTCGAAGTTCGTCTGGTTGCAGCCTATGCGGAAAGCCGTAGCGAGTGAGGTGGTCATGTTTCTGGAGCGGCAAGTCTTTCATATGTTTGGAGTTCCAGAGTATATCCATTCAGACAATGGAAAACAATTTGTTTCCCATGCTTTCGCGGATTTGTTAAAACGGTACGGAGTAAGCCACGTGAAGACAGGATTTTATTCGCCACAAGCGAATGCTGCCGAAAGGGTAAACCGATCGGTTCTGCAAATGCTCCGGACGTGGATTGATGGCGACCAGAGGACGTGGGATTTGCATCTGAGCCAGGTGGCGTGGGCATTACGAAGTGGTCATCATATGGGCATAGGTACCGAGCCGTTCTATGCAATGTTTGGGACACAAATGGTGCAACATGGAACCGCATACCCGATATTACGAAGCCTGGGAAGCCTACGTTCGGCCGATATTGCCGTCCAATGCAAAAGTGATAAATTGCAGCTTCTTCGGGGAAAGGTCCATCAAGAGCTGGAGGCGGCGCACAGGCGTGCTGAAAAGGCGTATAATACCCGTGCTAAAGATATGAAATTCTCGGTGGGCCAAGTGGTGTACAGGAGAAATTTTAAGCAGAGTAGCAAAATTGAAGGTTATAACGCTAAATTGGGACCTAACCGTATCCGCTGTGTGGTATTAAGGCAAAAAGGAAATTCCCTGTATGAGTTAGGCAACCAAACCGGCCGTAGCATCGGGGTTTATCACGCCAAGGATTTATTCGTCGCATAGGAATAAGAAGTAATATTGCCCAGCTAGCTCGGATTAGAAGAAAGCCGCATCTCAGGTCGTGGGTCGACGCCACACGCATTTATACTGGACGGACGCGCCAGGCTCCCTCCTTGTTTTTTTTGCGTGCCCGTTCCATGTACAGGACATCGACGGGTACGAGCCTGTTACGTGAGCCTTGGGCGTATGCAGCAACCCTCGCTTGGCAAAACAAAAAAAAATCACACTCGTAGGAGGGACTCATAGAAAGTGATATCACACGAACAGTCAGTCAGGTTGCGAGATTCAAAGCGGGCGGAAGAGCTAGAAGTTATGCTCTCGTAGTGGAAGCAATTGTGTCGCTCAAAAGCTAACAAAACGGGCAAGTGGTGATAATACGAATGCGAAATATTGTGTGTCCTGTGATTAACAAGAAAAAAAAAATAAACAAATTGGCATTTCATAATCGCAAAACAACACCCGCCGACCACTTGCAACAACATTTTTTTTTATATACATAAATTGGCCTGCCATATGCACGGCAGCAACAGCGACAGAAGCAACTACGACAGACGCCTCAACAACAACGACAACAACAACAGCAGTAACAGCAACAGTCGCTTCAGCAACAACGACAACAACAACAGCAGTAACAGCAACAGTCGCTTCAGCGACAACGACAACAACAACAGCAGCAACAACAGCAGCAACAGCGGCTCTAGCAACAACAGTTCTAGCAACAACGGCGACAATAGCAACAAGAACAACAACAGCAGCAATAGTGAGAAGGGCTGCTCTCCAGAAGTTCCACACGCACACCGGCTCTTGGTCTTGCCTATTTCCTCTTCCCGATCGCGAAGATCAGGTCAACAACCTTTTTGGTCAAATCAGCACGCTGAATTGTGGGCTGTCCAGTGTGCTCTCAAAACGGTGGGAGAGGGCTGCCGAAACTGCACCCACGCATTGCATACCCCCCTTCCCGTACACATCACCCACTTTATGCAAGCGACGGCGGCGTGGGAGAACACAAACGAGAGCTTTGACCACTGGTGGAACAGATTCGGGCGCTTGGCAGTGGAGTTTCGGGCGAAGCCGAAGAGTAGTTTGTAGATGGAAGAAAAGGGGAGGGAATAGATTGTCAAAACTTTTTTTGTAGTTACAGAGAGATTCAGCAAAATCAATTGCATTATGCTCAAGGCTGCTCTCTGTTATTGATTGTTTTATTTTTATTTGCCAATACCTAGCCTGCACAGCATCTGACCAACATTCAAGAACAGCTGATCGATTCATTTCTGATTAAATGATACCACCCCTCTTAGCCCAATTGTTTTCAGCTCGTCGAGTATGCTGGCGCCAACATCATTCGACAGGTAAGTGGAGCATTTGCGACACATATTTTTATGCATTTTTTTCTTTGTACCTTTGTGGGAAAACAATAAAAGGGGAATTGGGGAATTGGTGGGTGAGCTTGCTTATTTGTAGCTGCCTTGAGTTGTTTGTTTGATGAGAGCTGGTTTTCATTTCTTTTGAATTTTTTTATATTTTTTTATATATTTTTTTTATTACTAATTTTAATTCTTAGTTTATAAATAGGTAAAATTTTGAAGTTATTTATATTTTTTTTATAAATATTTTTTTTTATTACTAATTTTAATTCTTAGTTTATAAATGGGTAAAATTTTGAAGTTAAATATGCAGAAACTTAGGATTAACTTAAATAAAAATATTATAACGTTTGAAGCCAGAATATCAATGCGTTGCTAAATTTCGCTGATTGGGGTTGGTGTGCCGAGGGAACAGAATGGTGAGTGGTGAAGCGAAGCAATCCTCTGTTGACCTTTATTGACTTTACTGACTAA
This sequence comes from Lordiphosa stackelbergi, assembly GCA_018904235.1. NCBI lineage: Eukaryota > Metazoa > Arthropoda > Insecta > Diptera > Drosophilidae > Lordiphosa > Lordiphosa stackelbergi. The sequence goes on from JAEIFU010000396.1 coordinate 9,532, forward strand.
TGGGGGCCATGGAGTTTAGGCCGATCATGGCCCAAGGACACTTCGCAGGAGCGAAGTGTAAGGGGTGGGTTAGGCCACGCTGATCGGTTGCTTTTGATTGTGAGCGTGAACAGTTAAGTGAACGGATGGGGAACAAGTGCGTGACAACAATCATAAGCCAACTGGTGGACAGCACTGACATATCTTTTAAACGGACTTTTTCTTCTGTCTCTAAGTAGTTTTAGCAGAATTTGGCACGAATTCGAAATATGGGTATGTTTTCGGTAACTTCAACATCCCTTCAGAGGACCCCCCACACGCGGCGAGCCGAGCCGGGCTACCACCGTGCCATACAAGGGGAAATAATCGTTGTCGGGACCCAAGAAACATATCAAAAAAATATTTTTTTATATATAAAATATCTATATATATAAAGAGTTCAACCTACTGGATATTTTTATTTATTATAAACAATGACTGAGAATAATTCTACTTGTGACCCTTGATTTTAAAAAGATCTAGTTTTATCTAATGCTGAGAAGTGAGTACTATTTCAGGGAATGTGGAAAATTCGCGAAAACTGTTGTATGAAACTTTTTGAATGCCATCCGATCAAGATCAAACTTATTTTCAAGAGATCTATATGAAAATTCAACAACAACTGCATACCAATCTTCCGGAAAATTCACCTCCCTGGGTGGAAAGTGGGTGGTCAAGGTGGTATGGGCGAACTTTAATCGCCAGTGATTAGCTTTAAATTTCAAAATTTTTACCTACTAAGACATAAAAAAAGACTTTCAAATCTGGAAAATCTATTCTCGGGTCGGAAAATTCCTGGAACACTGTTGTATGAAACTTTTTTGTTTATTATTCGATCAGATTCAAACTCATTTTCAAAGATGAATATGAAAATTCAACAATAACTGTGTCCCAATTTTCGGAAAATCCCACCCGAAACAGAAAAAAGCGCCGGAAAAGTTTGTATGGTAAACATATGATTTTCATCCGATTGACTTGAAACTTGGTCTCCAAAGATAGTGCCAAAATATCGACACGTGTTTTTCCGATTTCAGAAAATCCGCCCTCGAGGAAAAATGGCTGGAAAATTGTGCATGCAAACAACTTATTTTCATCCGATTGGCTTGAAATTCGGTTTGTTAGGGATAGAATACGAAATAGTTTTGAAATGTGATTTTCCGAAGCTGGAAAATTCGACTGACAGAAAATTCGCCGAAAATTCTGCATGAAAAAACTAATTATCATCCGATTGGCTTGAAACTCGGTTGAATGACAGAATAAATAATTTGAAATGTGATTTTTCAATTGTGTCGGAAATCCGCTCGTACGAGAAAATGCTCGGAATATTCTACATGCAAAAGAATTATTTTTCATCCGATTGACTTGAAACTCGATTTCTGAGAGTAAAAATATAAATTCATTAGTGTTTTCATTTTTCCGATGTTGGAAATAATGCTGGCTTGGGTGGGATGTGGGAGGGATATGGATGGGATGTGGTTGGGATGTGGGCGGGAAGGGTGGGATGTGGGTTTGGTGGGAGTGGAAGTGTGTTATTGGATTATGTAAAAGGAAGAGTATGGGATGGGGCCGGGAAGTGGGAGTGGATGTGGGGGGGATGTGGGCGAAGGTGAGAGGGATGTGGTGGGGAAGTGGGAGGGATGATGGGGATGTGGGTGGGAAGTGGGGGAGGGATGTGGGCGGGATGGGGAGGAATGTGACGGGATGTGGGAGGGATATGGATGGGATGTGAAGGGATGTGGAAGGAAGTGGGAGGGATGTGGGTGGGATGTGGAAGGAATGGCAGCCGGGATGTGGGGGAGGGATATGGATGGGATGTGGAAGGGATGTGGGCGGGAAGTGGGAGGGATGTGGGTGGGATGTGAAGGTGTGGGGGGATGTGGGTGGGATGTGGGAGGGATATGGATGGGATGTGGAAGGGATGTGGGCGGGAAGTGGGAGGGATGTGGGTGGGATGTGGGAGGGATATGGATGGGATGTGGAAGGGATGTGGGCGGGAAGTGGGAGGGATGTGGGGGGGATGTGGAAGGAATGTGGCCGGGATGTGGGTGGGATGTGGGAGGGATGTGGATGGGTGTGGAAGGGATGTTGACGGAAGTGGGAGGGATGTGGGAGGAATGTGGAGGATGTGGGTTGGATGTGGGTGGGATGTGGGAGGGGATATGGATGGGATGTGGAAGGGATGTGGGCGGGAAGTGGAGGGATGTGGGATGGGATGTGGGCGGGATGTGGGTGGGATGTTGGTGGGATGTTGATGGAAAGTGGGTCGGAAATGAGTGGGAACTGGGGGAAATTGGGTGTAAAGTGGTGGACTGTTGGTGAGAAGTGGATAGGATGTAAGGTGGAAAGTGAGGATGTGATGGATGTGGCAGCGTTAGGATGTAGATGGATGTGATGGGATGTGACGGAAGGGAGGATGTGGTGATGTGGGCGGGCGAGGGAGGGATGAGGGATGTGGGTGGAAAGTGGCGTGTAAATGAAGCAGAAACCCATGAACTGGCGAAGTGGTGGTGTGATAAAAGTGTGGCTCATGGAATGGAAAACCCATCAGCAGTTCGATTTCGGCTCTGCGGTGTATTATTATATCTTATATTGATTGGTTCTATACTGTTGAGTGCAGCGGCGCGTCGGGTTATTTGCTAGTATAATATATAAATAAATTATTAAAATTATGGCAAATAAATTTATAAATAAATTTAAAAAATTATTAAATGTATATAATAAAAATATATAATTATAATATATAAAAATTTTTTCGCACTGTTATATATATTTCTTTTCCTTTTTTTTTTAATTTTTGTAATCAACTTATAATTTTCATTAAACTTTATTCTTCATTTAGGTATTGCATTTTTCCTCTTTATATATTTTTATACACTGAAAGCGTATTATAATTTTGCCCAGAAGTTTAAATTTGTTAGAAGGAATCATTATCTGACCACATACAGTATATATATTCTGATCAGCATGACGAGCTGAGTCGATTGCTTTCGTCCGGTCCGCTGCCCAACCGTCTGTCCGTCTGTCCGTCCGTCCGTCTGTCCGTCTGTCTGTTTTTACGCGAACTAGTCCTCAGTTTATTACTGAGCTGAAACTTTGCACAGAGTCTTCTTTAATAATGCGGCTAATATGTCGGAACCGGACCGGATCGGATGACTACTTCTTTTGTAGCTGCCATACAAATGTTCGTTCGAAATGGTTTTTAGTAAAAAAAACTGTTTTGTTCTCAATATTACTGCTCTCAAACATGGTCATGGGTATTATGTAATGTTTTTAAGCTGATCTGCGATGTTTGGTCGAAGTCTCTAACCGTTGAGACAAGCTTATTTCATGTATCAAAACTGGCAATAGACGAAGTTAGCTTTGCCTTTCTCGTTTTTAATTACAATATTGGCAGTGGGTTGGGGGCGGATTTATTTTGCATGCCCATACCTTCATAGTGTAGGAGAGGGTATAGAGGGGAGAAGGTCAGGTAGTTTGAATGGAGGATCCCGACCACAGCCACAAGTCCTAGAAACTCAACTGCCGAGGTCGCCGCTTCACGCGCAGCAAAACAAGCGTTACCAGAAGAGGATCCCGCAGGATTGTTGTTAGAGCCGCCACCTCGCGCCAAGGTAGACGTAATCCGCTCCGCCGGCAGATCCCGACTGGCGAGGAAGAGACCAGAGAGACCGAGAGTACGGAGAGTCCGGAGAGCAACGAAGAGTCTGTCAGTTTTTTTAGAAAGCTCAACAGATAGGCACGTTGGCAGATTTTAGGAAGCTGTTGACCCATGAGGGCAATATGGTGATGAAGGGGCGACAGGGGGAGAAAGGGGCAGGGCAACAAATGGTCAGGGTGATACAAATCAAGCGGACAGGTCGCGGACGGAACGGGGGCACAAGCGAGCCCACCAATAGGTCAAGTATTGGCAGTGGGTGATGGGTCAAAAATGAAACGGCCGGTTGGTTGCTTAGAATTGCGCAGTCAAATGGACACCACTACCGCTCGGGTCGGAGACAGGGGAAACTGTCCATGGAAGCGTTATCGCAGCACCCGAGCAGAGGTCCCCCCTGCTTCAACCCCCGGCACCACTTACGGGTCCGCCAGGATACCAAAAGCGGCGCGTCATGTTTCCAGGACAACGCTTTTGATCACACATCGAGGGTACTAGGAAATGACCGGGATGGCAGAGAAGACTCTCCTCCACCCCAGCCGGGAGTGCGGTTCCAGTACTGAAAATGACCGAGAAAGGCATGAGCAGGATCCTCCTACACAGACGGGTAGTCGGATTTCTGGGGGCCGCCCACCACTGACATTGATACAGGTCGCCATATAACCAATCGACAGGTGGAATTTAAATTTCGATGGCTCCGAAAGGGGTAAGACGGTGGAAAGCTTTATATTCCGCGTGGAGAAAATGCAGAAATTGTACCACATCACCCAATATTAACTTTTTAATGAGTTCCACTTCCTCCTGTCAGTGTTACCAGCTTAGTGGTACTGGCAGTTGCGCGAGGATCATGACCAAGACGATGTGTTGGGTATGATCAGCTGAAAGAGGAAATTACAACAGCGTTGTTGACAGCGGACTCTGACTATGCACAATTAAGTCCATCATAGAGAGAAAGCAGGCAGCCTGGGGGAGACCTTTAAGTGCTTCTATGTTGATGTGCACAGCCCAAGTTTTAAATTAGTGGGAAAGATGCCCGAGGATAGGCTAGTGGGGATTAAGAAAGACAACCTGAATTCCCAAAGTGGGGGCCTATAGTATTCAGCGTCTATGAACACTCTTGGCCGCACTGCGCAAAGAGGGATCCAGAGCCGAAGAGCGGTTAAAGAGCATAAGCTCTAAGTGTGGCGGACGAAATGCTCCCGAGCTGCAGCCAGAACAGGAGCTAGTAGAGATCGAAAGGCCTTCCAGCGTAGTCAGCAACCAATGGGAGCTGAAGTAAGGAAATCCACACATCCTGGTCCACCTATGGGGTCATCAACTGGGCCACCGCGAGCCAAGCCATCCGAAAGGAATCTTTTGTTCCTCTCCATCCCACCTATACCTTTGCTATACTCGCGGGTTGCCCAGTGATTTCCACAAAAAGCAAGGACCAGGAAAACCAAGCAACTTGCAAGTCCGCCTTCATGAGTCCAAATGTTTTTGCTTGGGGGCAAGGAAAGTCATATTTGTCCGTTGACGCAGAGTCTTTAGCGAAGAGCCTGCCAGGAGCATCGGGGAAACCCTGTGCAGAGAGGCCACCACCCGAGCAACACCCAGTAAAAGTCCTTCAACTGCCACCCCAACAGACCGTACCAGAAAAGGATCTGCAACACGTTCAGGGAGAGTATGAGAAGAAAGATGTGTGTATAGTAGAAGAGGAAGAAAAACAACCTAAAACAAAGAAATTTCGAAAAATCGAGAAACTGCGGCAACGGGAGAAAGATGCAAAGGCGTTGAAGGGATTAGTTATCGCATCCGTCGTGTCAGTTCAGAAAGATAATCGGTTGTTTGCAAAGACGGAAGTAGATGGTGAAGAGGGAATGGCACTGCTAGATTCGGGGGCTAGTGCCAATTGTACGGAAAAGGGGCTGAAGAATTTTAAAGGGACGAGAGAGTAAAATTAGACGTCAGAAAGGGCTGCTTCGGACCGCCGGATGGCGGTAGAGACGACTGTGCGAGGAATTATTTCGTTGGCGGTTGTTTGGGAGCGGAAGTCAAAGAACTGGGTTTTTTGTGCCCGGCTCCCCCGGCTTCTACTTTGGCTTGGGTTTTGGCAAGCATTTGACCTCATGTCATCGGCCGCAAAGGAGTTCGACCCAGGAACAGAACAATTGACATGTTGGAAGATGTTAGTGAAATGACTGCCTTAGAGGACGCCAGGACACCGGAAACCATGTACGAGCCACATATCTGCAGCCAGGACAAGTAGAGCAGCTGGAAGAATGAAGAAATCGTTCCCTGTCAAAAGCTATATTGGGATTAGGAAGACATCACTAGAAGAGCATGTAATTGAAGTGCACAATGAGCAATACCACAGAAACAGAGATACTATCCAATTTCACCACGAAGCAATTGCTCGTTTATGCAGAACAGACAGGATGCTGAGCCTCGGAGTGATCGAAGAGAGTAATAGTAGCTGGAGCTCACCAGTTACTTTGGTACAGAAAAGGACCGAAGAATAGACTGTGTTTTGATGCCCGAAAGGTGAATGAGCGACAGAAGGGATGCCTACCCACTGCCGCACATTGAGGGCATACTGGGTCGCCTACAGGATACGTATTTTATATCCGCGATAGACTTGAAGGATGCATTTTGGCAGGTACCTTTGGAGCGGAAAAGTCGAGAAAAGACGGCGTTCACAGTTCCTGGTGGCCCTTGTATCACGCAATTGTCATAGCCGTTTGGATTACGTAACGCAGCCCAGCGGATGTGTAGGTTAATGGACAAGGTCATTCCGCAGCGCTTCGACAAAACGTCTCGTTTACTTGGACGACCTTCTGTATGTTCGGCTACGTTGAGGACCATTTGGACATGCTCAGAAAAGTAAGCAAGTGGTCTCCCGGCAGCGGCTCAACCGACTATTCATGTCGAAAAAGCAATACTGCTACCCCAAGCCAGAGAGTTTGGGGTACGTCGTGGGAGTTAAAAATAGATGATAGCAAAATTGTTGCGGTTCAAGGATTCCTGAACTCAAGTCATGAAGCAATTACGCCGATTTTTCGTGATGACCGGCTGATATAGAAGATTTGTCATGACTATGCCACGATTGCTGCACCTTACACGACTGCCTCGGCAAGGATCGATCCGCGTTTTGAATTGACCTGATCAGGGTAGAAAGTTTTTGAGGCGCTAAAAATGCTTTTAACAACTGGCACTTATTAATGACGCCAGATTTTTCGCGTCCATTTGTCATACAGTGCGATGCGTCGACGATAGAGTTGGAGGAGGTTGTGCCAACTGGATATGACGAGAATGAGCGGCCCATCGCCTTTATGTCAGCTGTTAAACAAGGCACAACGTAATCATAGCACATGGAGTTGGAGTGTTACGGCTGCAGTGCTATGTACAGAATGGCGGCCCATGTAGCGAATGTCTTTGTCATTACAGACATGCCAGTCTTAAATGGCTAATGGGGCAGAAGGATCTGGTTGGTCGGTTGGCACGCTTTTGAGCTTAAAGCTACAGGCTTTTGATTTTATAATTGAACACCGAAAAGGGTCGCAGAACATTGTACCGGATACGTTGTCCAGAGTCTCAAGGATGAGTCTTCCGGAATTGCAACTCAGACGAGGTAGATATGCAGTCGCCAGCTTTTCAGTCACAAGAGTACATATTATTGGTGCAAAGGGTAGAAGAACGACAAAAGGAGTTGCCAGATGTACGTGTGGTCGACGGATATGTATACAAACGCACGGGAATTTCGGTCCGGGATGTACACAAGAGACGGGCCTGGAAGTTGGTGGGGTGCCTCTAACGCTTCAGAATAGCAGTTGAGGCCGCTCATCACGCCAGAGCTGCAGGTCACGGTGGGATTAATAAAAACTTGGCCTGATTGAGGCAAAAATATTATTGGCCGGGTATGGTGGAGGCTATCGAAAGTCGTTAAAGAATGAGGTTTGTAAGACTAGTAAGCCTGAGCAACTCTAGTGGAGACCTGATGGGGCAACAGCAAATAACAGACCGACCATTACAACGTATATATTGATTTTATGGGTCCATCCCCGCACCAGGTCTTGGGGAATACGGTGATCTTGTGCGCCTCGATCACTTTTCAGTTCGTCTGGTTGCAGCCTATGCGGAAATGGCGGGCGAGGTGGTCATGTTTCTGGAGCGGCAAAGTCTTTCAAGGCGTTTGGAGTTCCAGAGAGACCGATCAGACAATTGAAAACAATTTGGCTCTGCTTTCGCGGGATTTGCTAAAACGGTACGGAGTAAGCCACGTGAAGACAGGATTTTATCTTCCGCCACAAGCGAATGCTGCCGAGCGGTAAAAACTGATCGGTTCTGTAAATGTTCGACGGATTGATGGCGACCAGAGACGGGATTTTGCATCTGAGCCTGTAGTGGCGGGCATTACGAAGTGGTCATCATATGGGCATATTACCTGAGTCGTTCTATGTGTTTGGGACAATGGTGCAACATGGAACCGCATACCTGATATTGCCGAAGCCTGGGAAGCCTACGTTCGGCCGATATTGCCGTCCAATGCAAAGTGATAAATTGCAGTCTTCGGGGAAAGGTCCATCTGTTGGAGGCGAGTACAGGCGTGCTGAAAAGGCGTATAACACCGTGCTGTGCGATATGAAATTCTCAGGCTGGGCCCGGGTGTACAGGAGAAATTTTACAGAGTAGCAAAATTGAAGGTTATAACGCTAAATTGGGTCCTAACCGTATCCGCTGTGTGGTGTTAAGGCAAAAAGGAAATTCCCATTTAGCTAGGCAACCAAACCGCCGTGCATCGGGGAAGGTTTATCACGCTGGCGATTTATTCGTCGAATAGAATAAGAAGTAATATTGCCGTTAGCCTGGGATTAGAAGAAAGCCGTATCTCAGGTCGTGGGTCGACGCCACACGCATTTATACTGGACGGCGACGCGCCCAGGTTCTTCCTTGTTTTTTTTTGCGTGCTGTTCCATGTACAGGACATCGACGGGTACATTCTGTTACGTGAGCCTTGGGCGTATGCAGCAACCCTCGCTTGGCAAAACAAAAAAAATCACACTCGTAGGAGGGACTCATAGAAAGTGATATCACACGAACAGTCAGTCAGGTTGCGAGATTCAAAGCGGGCGGAAGAGCTAGAAGTTATGCTCTCGTAGTGGAAGCAATTGTGTCGCTCAAAAGCTAACAAAACGGGCAAGTGGTGATAATACGAATGCGAAATATTGTGTGTCCTGTGATTAACAAGAAAAAAAAAATAAACAAATTGGCATTTCATAATCGCAAAACAACACCCGCCGACCACTTGCAACAACATTTTTTTTATATGCATAAATTGGCCTGCCATATGTACGGCAGCAACAGCGACAGAAGCAACTACGACAGACGCCTCAACAACAACGACAACAACAACAGCAGTAACAGCAACAGTCGCTTCAGCAACAACGACAACAACAACAGCAGTAACAGCAACAGTCGCTTCAGCGACAACGACAACAACAACAGCAGCAACAACAGCAGCAACAGCGGCTCTAGCAACAACAGTTCTAGCAACAACGGCGACAATAGCAACAAGAACAACAACAGCAGCAATAGTGAGAAGGGCTGCTCTCCAGAAGTTCCACACGCACACCGGCTCTTGGTCTTGCCTATTTCCTCTTCCCGATCGCGAAGATCAGGTCAACAACCTTTTTGGTCAAATCAGCACGCTGAATTGTGGGCTGTCCAGTGTGCTCTCAAAACGGTGGGAGAGGGCTGCCGAAACTGCACCCACGCATTGCATACCCCCCTTCCCGTACACATCACCCACTTTATGCAAGCGACGGCGGCGTGGGAGAACACAAACGAGAGCTTTGACCACTGGTGGAACAGATTCGGGCGCTTGGCAGTGGAGTTTCGGGCGAAGCCGAAGAGTAGTTTGTAGATGGAAGAAAAGGGGAGGGAATAGATTGTCAAAACTTTTTTTTTGTAGTTACAGAGAGATTCAGCAAAATCAATTGCATTATGCTCAAGGCTGCTCTCTGTTATTGATTGTTTTATTTTTATTTGCCAATACCTAGCCTGCACAGCATCTGACCAACATTCAAGAACAGCTGATCGATTCATTTCTGATTAAATGATACCACCCCTCTTAGCCCAATTGTTTTCAGCTCGTCGAGTATGCTGGCGCCAACATCATTCGACAGGTAAGTGGAGCATTTGCGACACATATTTTTATGCATTTTTTTCTTTGTACCTTTGTGGGAAAACAATAAAAGGGGAATTGGGGAATTGGTGGGTGAGCTTGCTTATTTGTAGCTGCCTTGAGTTGTTTGTTTGATGAGAGCTGGTTTTCATTTCTTTTGAATTTTTTTATATTTTTTTATATATTTTTTTATTACTAATTTTAATTCTTAGTTTATAAATAGGTAAAATTTTGAAGTTATTTATATTTTTTTTTATAAATATTTTTTTTTTTATTACTAATTTTAATTCTTAGTTTATAAATGGGTAAAATTTTGAAGTTAAATATGCAGAAACTTAGGATTAACTTAAATAAAAATATTATAACGTTTGAAGCCAGAATATCAATGCGTTGCTAAATTTCGCTGATTGGGGTTGGTGTGCCGAGGGAACAGAATGGTGAGTGGTGAAGCGAAGCAATCCTCTGTTGACCTTTATTGACTTTACTGACTAATGGGGGCCATGGAGTTTTAGGCCGATCATGGCCCAAGGACACTTCGCAGGAGCGAAGTGTAAGGGGTGGGTTAGGCCACGCTGATCGGTTGCTTTTGATTGTGAGCGTGAACAGTTAAGTGAACGGATGGGGAACAAGTGCGTGACAACAATCATAAGCCAACTGGTGGACAGCACTGACATATCTCTAAACGGACTTTTTCTTCTGTCTCTAAGTAGTTTTAGCAGAATTTGGCACGAATTCGAAATATGGTATGTTTTCGGTAACTTCAACATCCTTCAGAGGACCCCCACACGGCGCGACCCGACCCGCTCCCCCCCTGCCCCACAAAATAATAGTCGTTGGCAGCCCCCAAACAAAATAACATGGGGATGGAGCTGAAAATGGAATACGTTTTTCTTCCTTTTAAGTTTCCTTTTTTGAATTTTCTTTGCTATAAACCTCACGGAGCCCGAGACCTTTCAACGAATGCAAAACCGTGGAATCGTTTTTTGTTATATCGGGAGAATACAAAAAATATTATAATTTATAAATTAAATCCGTAAGCGTTTTTAATTTTTGGATTTTTTTAAGTAGTTTAAGCTCGGACTACTTAAACCCTTTGTACAAATTAACAATTTTAAATAACATGTTTATAGTGATCCTGCGTTTTTAGTGGTGACCAAAACTATGCAACATTTTTTTTTTTTGGGTGGTTGGGGTGGTGGCGGGGGCTGGATTCGTTTTTTTGCTCACTAACTTCTGAACCGTTCATCCGATTTATATCATTTCTTCGGCAAATCGATTTATTTTGCTAATTACTAAACTATCTCTAAAAGTACGAATCGTCCTCTTCAAAACTTGAGAGATATAACGTTTTTTCCAAATTGCGGGGCGGCAGGGGGTGGCCAAAATTTGAAACAAACTTGATCTGCGTACAATAAAAGAAGCATTTGTCCCATACATGTCAAAACCTCTATCTCTTACCATCTCCGAGATCTAAATGTTCATACAGACAGACGGACAGACGGACGGGGACGGTACATGGCTAAATCGACTCGGCTATTGATGCTGATCTGAATAATATATACTTTATAGGGTCAGATGTTTCCCTTCTCCCTGTTACTTACATTTGCACAACTTCATTATACCCTTTTAACCATTTTCAATGGGTACAGGGTATAAAAAAAAGAAACATCAACATGAATTGCTAAGTAATTTATAGGGCCGAGTTGGGATGGAAGGGGTGGTGCCTGTGCTGGGGGGCGATAACCGCAAAAACACAGCCAAAGCATGACTTGTGACTAAAGACGGACTAAGACTGCATAAGGGGACTAAGCAACTTCTGGCCAAAGTTAATCCAAAGCCACGCAGATCGTGGAAAAGGGGTGGGTAGCCAAACCGCCGATCAGCACTTGTTGATCAGGCCAGAGAGCAACTGAGCGGCGTTTTGTGTATGAGTGCATGTGAGAAAGATATTCAGCCGAGGCGAGTGTGTTTATTGAGTAAGAGTTTGCGTGTGAGCAGTTGGGTTGATGGGTGTGAATGGATGCCTGAATCTGATAGTTTAGGATGTTTTTGGGAGTTCTGATGGATGCCTGGGTAGGGGACGTATGAATGCAAGGGAAGTTGTTAGCTTGGTTTTGTGGGTGGGTCGGACAGAACTTTAGACGGACCTTTTTTTCTAGTTTAGATGGCACGAGTCTATAAATGTATTGTAATTGTTCACATTGAGTGTGAAGGTGCTCCGGAGGACCACCCCGCATACGGCGAGCCGGAGGCCGAGCTGCCTTGCCAGCGTGCCAACTGAGAGCACGGGCCTCCTCAATGGGCAAATCGAGAACATAACAAAGTCAGATCTGTCAATAACGTCTAAAATTACCGAAAACCACATTAATGTTCGCTCGCTGGCTAGGCAGAAAGTAAAATTGGCAACGCAGCTGTTTTCTAATACAACCGCCAGCTCCATCAGACGCTGCTATTCGTTGGGGTATGATGTCGACAATGCTTGCGAAACTGCCGATCTTTTTAAAATTCTTAATGATTGGTTCGACGTTTTTAATTCCAAATTGTCCACGTCAAATTCAATTCAATCAATGCAGGCTTATGGAAAACAGCTTGAAATCCAACGAGACATTTTGGCAAAAATGTCTCAGATAATGCGCGAGGAAATCTTTGGCAAATCCAATATGCTCCCATTCCAAAGAGGGAGTCTTGTGAATAACGCATCCCTTGTTGCATTGTATGGTTATTTACGTGAAAAGTATAGACTGGAGTATATACTTACAAGTCGTCTAAACCAGGACATTGTGGAAAATTTTTTTGGCGCCATGCGGTCAAGGGGTGGACAGTTTGACCATCCGACTCCACTTCAATTTAAGGGGGTATTCTCAAAGTCGAGGGTGTTTTATGGACCTTTTTATAAAAATTTTATTTGAAAACGCAAAGAGTTTTTCCAATTTGTTTATTTTATTATGTTACAAACAAATTAAAGTCAGCAAACATATTTTTACTGTTTCAATGCAATGGCTGTTTCAAAAGTTATCGGCCATCAATGGGGGTGTCCAAAAAAAGTTATAGTGCTGGCGGCCAAGATTCCACGTCTCCAGGATGTCTGAAATAAAAAGTTAAAATGGGTTGTTTCAGAATAGATGTAATTCTGGTCTGAACCTCGAAAATTTTGTGATTTTTTTTTGACCAAATGGCGGGGCAAATGAAAAATCCATTTTTTTTTTTTTTTTTTGAGTTTTAATGTATTATTAATGGCCACCAGTTCGAAAAACGTGTTTTCGCGATAAACGCGTTTAAAGTTTCTTTTTGTGGAAATGACCAACAAAAATGAAAAATGAAGTTGCTCATTTTGGTGTTTCAGGTCAATTATATCCGTGGTTAAAAACTAGAGTTTGTCCAGGACCTCAGCATTCGTTTCCTATTGGTTTCCCTAATAATCATTCTAAGATCATCCACCGATAGTTCCGAGAGCGTATGTTTTTTGCTAGTCGCATTTCTCATATGCCGTTGGCGCAATTTCCTTTTACCATGTGGAAATTTTGAACGTGACCTGTGCGATCTAATTCAAACCAGCCCTGCTTGAAAAGCGGTGTACGCTTCATTTCTATGTTTTTATTTTGATTTTAAATGAAAAAAAAACAGAGGGATGTAACTTTGGCCTGACCGGTTTATATACCCTTGGAGCATCATATATGGCTGTCAGTTTTTTATATCGCAGCTATATGATATATTCATCCGATTTTGATCAAATCAATTAAAATTGTGTTGGAGACAGATAATATTTATAAACTGAAACGTACAAACACGCTGTCATTGAAAACAAAAAGTTTTCACTAAAACAATTTTTTCGACCGATCATTCCCATGGCATATGTCGTCCCGATTTGGACTAGACTTCAGACAAAATTAATAGTATACTCTATATTGATCAGTAACGAGTTTGGGGAGCGATACTGAAAACAAAAGTTTTTCCTCTTAAATTACTTTTCAACTGAAGGTTCCTATCGCAGCTCTGATGCTGTAGTCATCCGATCAGGCCAGTTCTGACAAATGTGCAGCGTACTTGTACCAAAAACTTCGTGCAAAGTTTGGTTTCATGATAGCTTTAAAACTGACGGAGGAGATAGCATGAAACAGACGGACAGACGGACATAATATATCAACTCAGGTCATCTGGTTGCCATTCAAAGTATGAACTTAAAAGTCTTAGTGAGAGAAACTTGTTGTTTAATGCTATCGCCTTCACAAACTTTTACAGATCAATATTATATACTACCACACAATTCTGTCAGTTTAGTAGTTCCAGTGAGAAAAACTTTTTTGTTTTCAATGGTAGCGTCTTTATACTTTCCAGATAAGCACACGTAACTGAACGAAGTACAACGATTTTTTTTGCTTGCCACATTGCTCAATTTCTTATTCGTGGGATCTGATGGGAGTTTTGACTTATTGTTTTTTTAACACGATTTTTCAGAATGTGACCGAAAAAAAACCTCTACTTTTATTAATAATTCACTATTTCATGCATTGTTAATAATAGTTTTGAGCAATACGTTTAAATTGTACTTACGTTCTAGAGTAAAATCCATTTTACTGAATCCAAATCGGTTAATTTTTCGCGAATCTATACGCTCTAAACGTTGCGTTATTTTCGACGCAAGACGAATAAACGGTCGACGCTCACGAACGGAGTTCAAACCTGAGCCAGGTGGGGACACTTTCTCCTTATTAACGTTCAGAATACAAACTAGATGTACCACTACAACTAGTCCAATCATTAAAAGTCTATAAAAAAATATTTTTTTTTCGACTTTTGGCCAGCTTTTTGGCATTTGGGACCATAGTGAGTCGGTTGGAAAAAGGGTCTGCTTAGAAAAATTTATTTTTCAATTTTAGTGTGTCCAAACTCTGCCAACACTAATAATATAAGCTTTCAAACAGATTTGCATAGTTTGAACAAAATCGGATGACTATATCTTATAGTAGCCATAGGAACCATCGTTCAAAAATGTGTCTTAGAGAAAAACCTTTTTATTTTCTATATTAGCGTCCCCAAACTCGGCCAATACTAATATTATATGCTTTCGCACATACATATTTGCAAATTTTGGTCAAAATCGGATATTTGAAATTTTTGGATTTTAATGCTAGCGTTCTTAAACTCTGATACTTCAAAACATTTGCAAGGGTATAAAAACTTCGGCACAGACGAAGTAAGCTTGGCCATAGACTGTTCGTCTTTGATAAACAATTTATTTTAGTAAAGACTATGAATAATACTGATTGATATGATAAGGCCAAACTTCCATATTTTGTTTGTTACACAAAAAATATTCATATTGCCATTTAAAGTATGCAAAACTTTATTTCCATTTATAAGTTTCTACTTGAACTAGATAATTGATAGACAGAAGTCGCAGAATCTTAAATAAACCACACTTAAAATTATTACAGGTTGTTGGAACAGTTAAAGGTATAGAAAATTTTATTTTATGTATAGAAATTTTATGTACATAAACTTAGCATACTTTAAAGGGAATTTCTCATGTTCTTTTTTATACCCTGTGCCCATTAAAAATGGGCATCTCTAACTCTATAAAATGTATATATTCTTGATCGGCATCAGCAGCCGAGTCGATTAAGCCATGGCTGGCTGTCCGTCTGTCTGCATAAACGCGTTGAACTTAGAAACTTTAATATTTAAATTCAGATTTGGAAAATTCCTCCACTCCCCTTCCAAAAGATATTCAGTCGAAGAAGTAAACTCAATATTAACTTGGAAATCAAAGCCATGGAAGCAACATAACTTGGTAAAGGGTTTTTTGCAGGGGCACTCGACTGCAGCACTCTTATTTGCTTGTGCATAAAGTGGGTAACAAATTACTGAATAAATTTTTATTTAATTGTCTAATCATTGCTACCTCTTTTACTTGATAATGAAAATTCGTGGGGCACACCCGTTAACATTCGAAATTTAAGCTCCTTTTAAGCCCAGGTTTTTTTCTGGCCGTGGTTTTGTAAATATTATAATTGTCATCTGACAATCAATGAACATAACATATTCAATTATGTTTTTTTAGAGTTTTAGTTCTGAGTTTTATTTTGCAGATTAGAATTTCCCAGCTAAGAAAATCGCTTTTAATTCAACATAGTTACATTGAAATAAATCTTCTAACTGATCTTCTAATCGTTTTACTTCACGCTTGGTAAAGTTCAAGCCCTCGTGCTGTCGTATCTAAAGGCTTGTGGTTTTTAATTACTAAATCCTTAAATTATATTTAAGATCTATTCAGGTTACATGTTTTATTTGCTGTATTGTTGGCTAGTTTAGCGGGACCAAAATTCACTTCGTGAGCTCAAAATCTAAAAGCCTATTGCAGACGCCTTTTAATAGTTCTCAAAAAAGTCTTATAATACATTGAATCGAAATGGAGGGTCAGAGCAAGGTTTTTAAAAACATAAAAAGGCAACGTTCGGTTCTTAGTCTAACAGAAATCATGATATCCATCTGGTAAGCCTTACACAAAAGAAATGATGGTTAAATAATAGCAAAGAACAAACATTAGCTGGATGGAATATATTATACAACAAATTTGCATATGAAATATTAAAGTGAATATAAACGATTTATGACACAAGTTCGGTATTTCTAAGTACCTGATTTTTTAAAAAGGTAAAGTTATTTTTGTATAGATTCTTCATAATGATTGCTTAAGCACCTCTTCTTCGGTCAAGAAAAAAATCAATTTCAAATGTTATATTTTGTCTACCTATCTTTAGAGAAATTTCCACTTTTCAGAGAAACATTGTCATGTTTTAAAATGCAAAATCTCAAAAATTCAACAAATTCTTTATAACTTTAATTACAAAATTAATTGTATAGCTAAGCTGGGAGCAAAGCGGTATTTAATGTTTAGGACGAACCATTATCAGTGCACTGATTTTGTTCCAATAATCAAAGAACAAAAAAAATACAAAATCAAGGGATATAGAAAATGAAATCTTGAGCTTACGAATTTGAGCTGAACTTACACTTGTCTGATATCTCATATGATATGGCTGAAAAATACCTCAGTTTATTGTGAGTTGGCTGTCAAAAAACTCAAAAGAGAAACTCCGATTGGATAGCTCATATATTCAGAACATTTTTGAGCTTCTCATATGAGATATTAGACAATACAGCTTTAGAATTTACCTTGTTATTTGTCATTTTTCACACCTAGAGTCTAAAAAAAGGGACCAAAAACTGCAATAAACCAGAATTTTTTCTCTGATAACTTAACATAATGCTAATCCTCTGTTAATTGATTTACATAAAGCTTATTGAATTCTTTCCCTACATAACCGGTATTTGAAAGTCGGGTTCTCCCGACTTCATAATTATTTAAAATTGTGATCCGAATGCTTTTGGCGTGTAAGTCCCATATAACATTCAGATCTTTTACCGCCAAAATCTCCAGTCAGTTATTTCGTTTTAGTTTTTTCCATTGTTTTCGGCAAATTGATTTGGATGTAAAAGAGGGTCGACTTTATTTTATCACCTATTAACAAAGGAGAAGTCATAATTTTTTTCATTGCTTCTTCTTCCCACAATTTTCTTCGGAAGCTGTAGGCTTGATAAACACCTGGGTAGGCATTATTAAAAAATCTCAACTCTCGAAATTATTTCAAATCAAAATAAGATTTATTTTCTGTTAGTTCATTTCTCCACAATTCTTAAATATTTTAGAAGGTGGATTTCTTAACCAATATTGCGTATATACCTTTACCAAAAAGCATTTGTTACTTTTACTTTTTAAAGATTGACAAGATTTTCTTCAAAATTAAAAAAAAAGAAAGAAAATATCTTTTGAACTTTTATAAATTCCTCCGCCGACTACGCCCCTGAACAATTTTCAAGGAACTTTTGCTGATTATCAGTTAAAGTTGATTAAAAAAAGACAACAACCATTCACATACTATGTATAAAACCAAAATTGTATAAAACAAACATTTTGCAGCTTCTGATTAATGATCGCTACATTGTATTACAAATTACGAGTTAGTAACACACGCTTATTTGTTGATTAGTTCTAGCCTTAGTTTTTCTAGTATTAAGTAAAAGGCAAGCGAAATGCAAAACTGAAATATCATAAATAATACACACAAATAGTTGTAAATGTGTCAGTTCAATTCACTTTCTTTGCCCCACCCACCACACTCGTCACCCCATTCCATCAAAGGCAATAAAAGAACTAAAAACTAAAGGTTGTATTATGTTAAACAAAAACGCAAAATAGCACTCGAATACACAAAAAACACACAGAAACAATGTCAAAAAACAAACTAAGAACAACAACACAACAAAAGTCCTATACAATGTAATAAAACTCAATGAGCATGAACATGAAAATCGAATCAAATGTAAATAAAATATAGTAAAAAGCCTACGATTTAACAATTCAAAACGAGTATGTCTCTCTCGAAGAATATGAAATACTGAATACCAAAACAATTGTGAGTAGCTTTTAAGTATGCATAAAGAAGAAACCTAGTACTTAAAATAAACTAAAACAAAAACGAAAGCAAAATAAAATATGAAAACTAATATAATGTGTCAAATGTTATTTTCAATGGGAAACAAAGAACAGTGAGTAAAGACAGAGATTATTTAATCTGATATAGATATTTTCAATCTTTTTTAATCTTAGAATAAGCCCGGCATGAGCTTGAAAATTCCATCTCGACTTCCAGGATATTCTATATTCTACACGATATTCCAGCTTTTAAGGATTAGCTCATGCCTTTCGAACTTGTATCATTCTAAATTTGCTTACTTCAATCGCTTTCGTGATCACATGTCCATAAATTGGAGAGCGAGAGCGAAGATATATAAGTAGCCTTTTAAGCATGCTTCAACCACTGATGGGGTTGGTGGTGTGCGATGGGATGTTCATGGCCCTACAAATTTTATATTTCTTTGTTTTTCAGAGGTCTTAAATAAATGAATTAAATAATGTGGTCTTTCAAGTGTTTAAGGATGTCCTATGTCATGTGGCATGGCGGAGGAAAGAAAGAAGAGTTATCTCTTATGGAATCAAATCAATATAATATATCGAACTCAGATAAAACACGAACTTGCTTAAAATGATCCAGCTCTTTGGGATTAAATTGTGCTCGAATTTTTTGCTTTATTCAATCTTTTATAAGATTACCCTTGGGTAAAATGTAATCTTTCTTGGGACTAAAAAAGTCGCATCAACTCGATATTTTTACTGGAATCTGGAATGGATCGTATGGAAGTTTGCAAAAAACAGTTTCTAAAGTTTCTTTAACGAAGGACTAAGCTGTACGATAATAAAATTATTATTTAGAATGGCCTCAGGCTTTCAGCCGCTTCATTTTGAGCTCAAAGAAGGCTATGCAAAGTATTTCAAATACAGAGGTCCTTTATTGGTAGAAAAGCTAGAAACCATGGCTGCCAGCCAATCCAGTTACAAAACCCTCAGAGTTGGTTCGACTTGGATTTTTTGGTGCTCTCATACCTATTGAATAATCGATCTGCCCAATAATGTCAAAGTACGGTAAGTAAAAAATTAATTGATTTGAGTTCATAATTCTGACTTTTAGTATCCTTTTTAATACTCTGTACCAAAAGTATGTAACAGGGAAAATAAATCATTTCCGACCCTATAAAGCAGAAGGGTGCCCAGAATGAGATTACGGCCGCATGAAAAAATATACGAATGCACAAAATATATCCCAAGCAAAAACAACTACAAGAAGTAGAAAGAGTAATCCGAATTGTATAAAAAAAATGGATCATGAAGTTATGTGAATGTTTGTAACAGCCAGAAGGAAGCACCTCCGACCCTATAAAGCATATATATTCTTGATCAGCATCAACAGCCGAGTCGATTTAGCCATGTCCGTCTGTACGTCCTTCCGTCTGTCTGTACGAACGCGTCGATCTTAGAGCCTATAACACTGTGACATATTTTGAGCTCAACAAAGTTGATTGAGTAGAGACCAACAACATCTTCATACATAAAATTACAAAAGTTGTCTAAAGAAAAACAAGTTTTCCCCACTATTTTTCAGTTTTTCAATTAAATCTTGAAACCCGTTACACATTTGGATAAGTAATACAAGACGAAGTTATAGCTAAGACCAAAATACACAAGCATTTGTACGAAAATACTTCATTTAATTACTCTTTCATATAATGAAAAGCCCAAAGACATGTAAAACTGTCGTAAAAACTCGAAAAAAACGAATATTATCGCTGAAAAAGTAAAAAAATTAATTTCGTTAGGTTTAATTTTCAAGTTAGATTTTTTCACATTTTTATTGATTTAATACAAAACAGCCAATTGCTACCAAAAATTGCCATTTTTCGAGATTTGGATGAAATTATACGTGCTCAAAGTAACTATATGAAGGACCCATCGAATGAAGTTGGAATTTTTCAACCGTTTGGTAATTTAATTGTAAGCTAAGTTTTTGTCCTTCATAACTTAGCTAAATTCGTTACAGTTTTTAATAAAAAATTGAAAAACAGTAGAAAATGAGGGGAAAACTTCAGGTTTTAAGGACTTTTTTGTAATATTGAGTTTAAACTTTAAAGATGTGACTATTTTGATTTGTTACTTAGAAATGTTTTGTAAACAAAGTCAAGAGCAATAACTTCCTTTCAGACGTCAAAAAGCGAAATTCGAAATAGTTTACGAGATATGAAGTTACAAGTCCCAATCATAAGCTAAACACTTCAAATTGCAAAAAAAATAAAACGGCTGCTATCCAGACCACACCCAGTGAAGGTTTTTGTACTATCATCATATCCTTTTAGAATTTGTTGGTTTCGACTCTATCAGCTTTTAAGTACAGTGCACAGTGTCTTCAGTGCACAGTGTAATAGATAGGGCTATAATTTTTCGCATGTGTGTAGGTGTATTGAAATTTGCCAAATTCCTTCTCCTTTTTACCGCGAAAAACTGACAGAGCCACAATTTTTATACCCGTTACTCGTAGAGTAAAACGGGTATACTAAAGTCGTGCAAATGTATGAAACAGGCAGAAGGAATCATTTCCGACCATATAAAGAATTTATATTCTTGATCAGCATCAACAGCCGAGTCGATATAGCCTTGTCCGTCTTACCGTCTGTCCGTCAGTCTGTATGAACACCTAGATCTCAGAGACTAGAAGAGCTAGAGCAACCAAACTTGACATATAGACTCCTATCAGATCGCAGATCAAGGTTGATTCAAATATTTGTCACTCCCACCCCCCGCCCCCACAATGAAAAATGTTGAATAACTCCCACATTTTTGAAGATGTCGAGATAAATTGAAATTTAAAACTTCAATTTGAATTAGCAATAACTATAATCCCTGAAATTTTCATCAAAATCGGATTATAAATAGCGGAGTTAAAAAAAGTGTTTCAGACTTTTCGGATGTCCTCCCTCAGGATCGCAGGAACGCTGTTAAACATTTCTTCTCATGAGTAAGGGGCCGCGCACACATGCAGCTGAAATATGAACTGACAGCAGAGCCGAAAGCTTTGTTGACAATAGAATTCGATGCATCGGGCTTAACGCAATTTTTCTTAATAACATTTTGCAGTTTATGATTGCTTTGTAACTGCCGCCGTTATTAAATACATCAGCGAGCAGAAATAAGCAAGCATGTTTGTTCATTCAAACAAAGCTGAACTTACGGCTGAATTAAAATGTTGAATTAAGCGCATAGTGTGCGCACTTCCATGAACGTAGTGTGTTTGTTTTTCAAAAGCTTAAAGCTCTGTGCCTAAAGTTCGGACGTCAGTTCATGTTTCAGGTACATGTGTGCGCGGCCCCTAACTGGTATATCGAAGTCGGTTAGAGCTGACTTTAACTTACGCTCTCGTTAAGATTAAACCTAGTAAAACGGTGTATTTTGAATCGTGATGGAGCCTACCATAAGTGGAAGCGGTACAGAACAGCATTTCTTCAGAAAGAGTATACGTTTTTAAGAAATAAAGTCACCCTTAAATGCAACTTAGCGAAACGCAATTATTACACTTCAAAATTTTCGTAACACACATGTCTGGAAAGCTGCAAAAGTGTTACCGATTCCAAAAGGCAATAACGATTACCCACCCATCTCAATTCTATCTTTCTTATCAAAAGCATTTGAACAAATCCTGGCATCACAAATATTTAGCTTAATGGAGCATAATTCACTCCTAAATGACAAGAAGTCGGGGTTCAGAAAAAAGCGAAGCTGCACCACTGATGTAACGAAAACCTCAAAAGAAATTCGTCGTAGCCTGGACAAAAGCCACGTGACACTCTTAACATTATTGGACTACAGTAAAGCATTTGATATGGTACGTCACAAAATACTGGGCGCAAAGTTAAACAAATTTTACAATTTTTCCGATACAGCAATAAAACTCATGATATCATATCTTGATAGCCAACAAGCGGTAGTCTAAAAATCGGAGTTCTCATCCTTTCTGACATTAAACTATTGTGTTCCGTAAGGTTCCGTCCTTGGACCCTTGCTATTTTCCATATATGGGCTAATCCAAAAAATTTTTATTTTTTTTATTTTTTTTCCGAATGAACAAAACGTCGAGAATATTGTGTACAAATTTGAAGTCAATCCGAGAAAACCTAAGGGAGCTACAGCGTTTCAAACGACCTGCCGTGCTACCTGATTGCTGGCGTATGAAAAACTTTAAATCGATTTTCCCGTAAACGTCTTTTTTGAAGTTCGTGTACATCAGAACTCAAAATCTACTGAACCGATCCAAAAAAGTTGATACGCATATTAAAGGTGATGTATTTCTCGAGGTAATCAGGAAGAGTTTTGTTTTTTTTCATCTTTTTCTATTTTTTATAAACAAATTAATGCGATTTTTTTTACCCTTGGAGAGGGTATATTAAAATTGTCCGGATGTTTGTAACGCATAGAAGGAAGCATCTCCGACCACATAAAGTATATATTCTTGATCAGCATGACGAGCTGAGTTGATATAGCCATGTCCGTCTGTCCGTCCGTCTGTCCGTCTGTTTCTATGCTATCTCCTCCGTCAGTTTTAAAGCTATCTCAACCAAACTTTGCACGAAGTCTTTTGGTATAAATACGCTGCACATTTGTCGGAACCGCCCGGATCGGATGACTATAGCATATAGCTGCCATAGGAACGATCGGTTGAAAAAGTAGTTTTAGTGAGAAAAACTTTTTTGTTTTCAATGCTATCGCTCCCAACCCCCGTATTTATAAGTTTTCTATGCTTTCACATAATTTCAGCAAGTTTTATCCAAATCGGGCAACTATATAGTATAGCTGCCATACAAAAGATAGGTCTGAAAAAAGTCTTAGTGAGAAAAACTTTTTGTTTTCAATGCTATCGCTCCCAAACCTCCGTATTTATAAGTTTTCATACTTTCACATAATTTCAGCAAGTTTTATGCAAATCGGGCAACTATGCTTATATAGCTGCCATACAAAAATAGGTCTGAAAAGTAGGTCTAGTGAGAAAAACTTTTTTGTTTTCAATCTATCGCTATCCAAACCCCCTTATTTATAATTCTCTACGCTTTCACATAATTTCGCCGAGAATTTATCCAAATCGGACAACTATATAGTATAGCTGCCATAAAAAAGATCGGTCTGAAAAAAGTCTTAGTAAGAAAAACTTTTGAATTAAACCCATACAATTATTATATACTACCACACATAATTTGTCAAGTTTGCTTTAAATCGGATGACTATAGCATATAGCTCATAGGGAACTTAGATCGAGTGGTTTTATAGAAAATTTTTGGTCCAATTTTTATAAAATTTTATAATATATTTATATTGGT
Source organism: Lordiphosa stackelbergi (assembly GCA_018904235.1). Taxonomy (NCBI): domain Eukaryota; kingdom Metazoa; phylum Arthropoda; class Insecta; order Diptera; family Drosophilidae; genus Lordiphosa; species Lordiphosa stackelbergi. The sequence goes on from JAEIFU010000396.1 coordinate 33,183, forward strand.
TATAACCCGTAACCAATACCATTTTTTTAATCTTAACGTCTCCACTTCAGAATTTTAAATTATTTTTACAAATTGATTTTGGAAATTTTGGTCAAAATCGATATATATCTTACACTTCATAGACTAGCGGTCGAAAAGTAGTCTTAAACTTTATTATTAAAACATTTGCAAGTATAAAAACTTCGGACAACAGTTAGCTTAGCTTCTCTTTATTAGGTAATTGTTATATAATATTTTCTCTTTATCTGTTTAAACTCTTGGGTATTATACCCTAAGATAAATTTTTAAAGAAAAAATATTAATATAATTTTTAAATTAAATTTATAATTAAATAAATTATAATAAAATGTTAATATATGAAAAATTTTTAAAAATATATATAAAAAAAAAAAAAAATAAAGGGAAAAAAAATAATATAAAGAAAAAAAAAGGATAAAAAAGATACCCCCAAAACCCCAAAATAAAAATAATATAAATTTATTTTGACATATTTTTACCAACCCAGATTGGAACCTTTATATATTTCTTAAATTTTTGATTATTATTTTAAAATTTGCTATATTAAACAGGTAGTGGTCGAGAATCCGAAAAAAACATAACCTCAAAGTAACAAAAAGTGTGTTTAAATAATATTAATATTAATAATTGATAAATATCGAGGGCAAACTAGCAAAGTCGGTATTTCCAACATCGAAACATGAAATCACACATGAATTCGAATTTTATTCTTACAAACCGAGTTTCAAGCCAATCGGATGAAAAAATAAAAATTTTTTTACACAGTTTGGCTTAATGGAAAAAATGTAACGTCCGCAACGTAACGTCCGCAACAGACCAAAAATTAAAATATTTTAATAACTGGAAGACTTATCATTCTTTTGAAAGCTGGGTTGAAATTGTCGTTTATTTCACTTAATTTTTTGTAATCAGACTTTTTTTGTTTTTTGAGCAAAATTCGCTAAAAAATGTGGAAATGCACATAAGCCTCAAGGTCGACTTCCATTTTTTGTAACGTCCGCAACGGAACTTTAAACAAGCATAACTTTTTTTCAGAAACAGACAATCTTTTATTTTAAATTGGGTTTGAAAGTACTCCAAAAGAACTGCATTTTGCAAAAAAAATTATTAAAATATACCAATGTGGACGCCAGCTGTGTCAATTTCAACAAGCAAATTTGCGTACAAATGTAACGCCCGCAACGCAGGATTAGCCCATATGTAATTGCGCCTCCCCATTTATTCAAATAAATTTTCAAATAAAAAGCAGGCCTATGAAAAAATGTACGTAAGTGCAAAATTATGAGAAGCATGTCAAGCCGCGCGAAAATAGAAACCTTCAAAGAAGTAATCTCAATATCAACTTAGGAAATCAATGCCATAGGAAACACATTACTTGGTATAGGGTATTTTGCGGTCGGGGCACTCGACTGCTACACTTTAACTTGTTTTTCTTGTGTTTTTTTTTATCGAAAATATGGACTAAGAAGATATAGCAAATGTTTTCCTAACTTTGACTTGCCAGTAAAATTTTTGATAAAATTTCATTCTGAAATAGCTTTAAAAGAACGGTGGATTTTTATTGAAATCGTTTTTTATGATGCTATAATGGGCTGTTGCATGTCCCTAAGAGATGGTACTCGACAGCCCTGAAGAAATGTGACCTTCTCTAACTTGTTTCATCGATTCCCTGGAAGTACTATGTGTGGTCCGGCGGCATTGGACAAAGCAGACCCATCGACCACCAGCAAAAGCTTATGAATTCGATACTAAGTCGAAATAAACAAAAATATGTGGCAAGCCCAACAGCAGCAGCAACATCCTGAGGCCGTGACTTGAAAAAATTGTGTCAACAAACATTCTGGTCGCGTAACGTTGCATGCAGCAGCAGCAGCAGCAAGATCAGCCGCTCGGATCTCGAGCATCGCATTAAATTACAATCACCAACCCAAACGGCAATCACAAAATTTGTTTATAAGCGGACTGAGACCCCCAACCCTTTGAGCGTAATTCGGTGAAGTTCCAAGCTTTTCATTAATGAAAAACCGAAAAAAATTATTGCTTGTTTAAAATGCGACTCCCAAATTTTCAATTGTTTGTTTTCATTGCAGTTCCCTTCGGTTGCGGTTTTCGAATTTCCTGCCTTCCAGCGAACTTAAAGTCACCCATCTCCTCCACCCAGCTCCGGCGGCGGCGGCTTTATGTAATGAGACTGAAAGAACAACGTTGGCGACGAGTTGCGCAAGAATTTTTGTCGAATGTGATTTTTATGATGGCCATCAAGTGGCCATTTTATTTTGATTCCATTTTATTATTATTTATTTCTCTATTTCTTTCGGCCGAGCAGCCAGCAGGAAGTGTCGGGTTACGATTTCGGTCATGAAATCGGCGCATGCAAAAGTCACTAAAATGAAATTAAACAACAAACATTTGGCTGAGGGCAGAAGGAAGGGCAGCTCTTCAACTAAAAAGCAAATTGGACCGCCAGTACGATATGTCTAAGCATTTTGCCACTTTCAGAAGATTATTATTCACTGATTTTATCAAAATATAGCTTCTTTGACAAAAAGCTAAAATTTTTATTTTTTAAATTTCTTAAATTTTAGCACCATTTCCATTCATTATCATTCCCATATTTCCAATTTGTAGAATTTGATAATCTATGTATAATTTATAATATATATACCAGTTATTCCATGTGTTTCTTCCCAACTTGACCCTGACCATACCTCGCTCAATCAGCCTAATTGGGCCAACTTCTGCCTCCACCCGACCCCAATGGCGCCCGTTTAGCAAAATCAAAAGACAAACGTCGACAAATGACCCAGCCATGAATACCAGAAACAACAAGAGAAACCAGAACTGGAAATGAATGTATTTGGTAACAATTCATTAAGCAAATAGAAATGTGCGCTAAACGCATTAAGAGATTAGCACACATACAACAGTGGCAACAACAACAACAACAACGACAATAGAAACCAAAACAGAAGAATGGAATAATTCTCATCGATAAACTGGTGAACTGGGCAACTTAATGACCCTCATTGCATGTAAATACTACAACCCAGTCAAAGAATGGGGTTGACCAAATTTAATTGCCAGCCAGGAGGAGCAAAGTGACTTTCCATATGTGGTTAACTTTGGAATTACTCTTGTGTGGGTGTGCGTGTGTGCGAGTGTGAAAAGGTGAAATCATTTGGCTCTAGGGTTTGTTAAGTGTTCAATTGTTTCGTCAACAATGTTGATGAAATCCGGAAGTTCCCAGTTGAAAATCACTTAAGTGCAATTTTCGGTTTTGGCAATTGACGGGGAGAGATATGCATATGTACATAAGGGAATGTGTGGAAGTTGGAACAAGACCTTGCTGATTATAAGTATCCTTAATTTAAAATGAAACTAAAATTCAAACAGTATTTTTTATTTAATGTATACAATTTCATCTTGTAAGATATTGGACGAGTTAGAATTTTATAGGATAAAGCATTCTTTTTTGCGCGTATTATGCAATACGTTCATATAAAATAATGGTAATATTTATATACAAAAATTGGTTGGTTCTTCTTGTTATTTAATACGGTTCAATGGGGTATTGATTAACGTTTTAAATAGCTTCGTAAGCTACACTCTATCTTTTCATCTATATATTTTTTTTACCCCAAATTGTCTCAACCATCTAAAAGTCCATTAAATCAATCAATGAACTAAATCCTTAAGCCACATACGGACATCCGACGTATGTAATTTAGCTAACTTCGCCATAAGTTCCATCACCGTGGTATGTAAAAGTAGTGTGACCAGAATTATGATAAAATTACGCAAAAAATTTGAGTTTTTGATATTTTTATGCATCCCGTTTTTTACCGCCAAAATTAAAGACATTTTTTCGTTATGGAAAAACAATTCCAAAGATCTCTTTAGATTTTGTTTTTCTGCCATGCATTGTTCATGATTATTCTTCTTGTTCTAAATCCCGTAGACATGTATTTTTGTTAGCCACTTCACTTAAATGACAAAAAAAAATGTATTCACTTGCAAAAATGAGTGATAGCGATTTTGTGGCGTAGTGTGAAAAAAGTTTACAAACTAAGTTTAAGCACAACCAAATTTAATTATTCATATCATTCCTGTGGCAGCTATATGAAAAAGACGTCTGAAATGCCTGATGTTATTTGTAAAACTTGATGATTTGAATCTGACTGCGTGGCAGACTTTCTTTATGGTCAAATTTTTATTTGTTTATATCTTAAATAATTAACATCTTTGAAACCATAAAAGTGTCCAACTTTTGGAAAGCGCCATAATTTAAGTTATATTTGGGTAAAAAATGGTATATTCTAAGAAGCTTTTTCATGGTGGTTATCAGTTGGAAAAAATTATATATAAAATTATTAAATAATTTAAAAGTGTTAGTTTTTCTGTTGGCTTTCTTAGTCAATAAGGCTTTTTATATGTATTGTAAATGAGTTGACAGCCTTTTTTGTCGACTAAAAAATAAATAAATAAATAAAAAATGGTATGGTAAATATTATTTTGAATTTTAATTCTTAAATTCTTAACTTAAAATGGAGGATTGTAAATATTAGTTTATACTTTTTGTATACTTAAAATAATAATGCAAAGTTTAGAACAATTGCAAAAAGGATTTCTAAAAAAATTTAACCCACAAACAGGTAAAATGTCCTATATTTTTAAAAAATGATTTCATGAAAATCTTATTTAAGGTAATAAACTCCATTTTCCTAAAATTTAAGGAAAATCTTTTTCTGGGTGTAACAATTTTTGAATGTTTTTAATTTTCGATTAAAATGTTTTATGCGGAAAGAATCCAAAAATGAATTGGAAGGTTAGAATGACACTTTAAATTTTACGAACTATTTGAGTCTCAATTTTTCGTCTATGGGGTAAAGTCGTTAGTGTGAGTCAGAGTATGCTAGAATTAACCGCAAAGCGTTTTTAAAGAGACTGAGATGAAATATTGCTACAAAAATTGTCCATAAAATCTGAAAGACTTTTTCCAGCCTACTCACACCGAATGTGCAATACATGCTTAGTCTCTATTTTTATTTTATTTACCTATTAAAAAATAACATTGAAAATCTGGGTGACCATTTAATATGTTTTTGTTCTGTAATACGTAATGTTATATATTAAGCCATTTAAAATAAATATACCAAAATACCGAAGATCCACTTGTCAACTTTTGTAAAACTGAGAGCAATTCAGATTTCATTTCCCCTTTTGAAATAGATGCTTTCCTCCATCCTTTTCATCTTTTGTCTTCAATTCACTTCTCGCATTCCCAAACACTGACCCACATCGAAAAAGTCTCACTTCATTGAACCAAATGTCACGTTTCGTTGTTGAAGACAAATTTACGCTATCCTTTTCATCAAAAATCATGTACTGCCCCATCCCCGCGCCGCACTTTGTGTATCCTCCTGGTCATGTGATAAACGTTTATGATTATTTTTATGGGCATTCGTTTGAGTCTCGACTTTGGCTTGCCAATTTGGCGCTGCGAGATATCTCTGGGATTTGATTTAGTTTAAATAGCGCACAGAAGCAAGACAGGAGGAGGGGAAATGCAATTTATGTGTGGCAAAGGAAAAAACGAGAATCACACGTGACTGCAGTGAACACAGGGCTGGTCAAGTCAACACTCCACCTCCCGCAACCTCCGCCCACATGTGTGAACAAATATTTTTTAGAGGGTGTCGCCCAGAATGCGGGTTCATTGTCGACCGGGCTACGTGTCATTTGTCCTATCTGGTTGTGTAAATCTTTCCTCTCTCTCTCTCTCTGTTCGCTAACAATTTCCATAATCGGTGGTTAAACAAGGCCGCACACACACCAAGCTTGGTCAAGCTGACCACAGGATTCATGCAGGGACCCATTTTTATGGCCATAAGCCTTTTGCTTATGCTCCCTGGGTCCCTTTGTGCCTTTGTTTGAATTATGCCTCTACATATTTTTATTCACTTAACACATTCACCGCCTCATCTCTAGTGTGCTTGTGGGGGGCAGTGGAAGGATATAATCAAATTATGGCTTATCTCGACTGACGCCGACTTAGCGGAGGTCAAAACGCAAATAGCCATAAACATGTAGATTACATACATGCTACCCGTTGACCAGGAGTCAACCAAATTGCCTAGGAAATGACCTTGTTTTTTCTTTGAGTATTTAAGGGATCTTCCAAAGCTGCGCATAAATTTCGGGTGATTAAAATTGCAGTTTGCAGAGTCAAAATTATTGACTTCCTAAACTTGACTTATCACCATTTGCAGACATCATCTTTGAGAATAAAGTTTAAGCTGACAAACTAAACTTAAGTATTTTCAAATAAATAATTTTCCCAAGGGCTTAGAGGTCAATTTTGATGTGAAACATTTTTCATGTTGGTACGGCTCTCCAACAACAGCGCAACAGACACACATTTGAAGCATTTGCCTGGCCGAATAAAAATTTTTGAGAATAATATTACCCAAGCCAAGAAAAGGCCTTAGAAAACTATGGCAGGTCACTCAAATAAATTTAATATAATCAATCGGAGAATAAGAGTGAATGAGATGGCTGAAGCTGGGCAGGTATATTTAATTAGACATGAATATTTTCACCAGAGACCAAGGAACTATTAAAGTTGAGGGAAAACAAACATTCAAAAATTGTGCAAAAATAAACCAAACAAGTAAGAGCGTTGCAGTCAAGTGGCCCGACTCCGAAATACTCCGTACAATTGAGACACATGCAAACACATACACAAACGCCCACATTCACAAACGCGCACACACACATGCGCGAGAGCAAACTGACTCACCTCTTTACCCACGCATTTCTCTGATACGACCGATACCCTGCTCGATGTTTTCTTTGTTAGTGATATTGATAAAATTCTTCTTTATGACCAGGTTGTAGTACCAATTTTTTTCAAACATGACCTTATATTCCTAACATATGACTTTAATCCTTCCCAAAGCGACGCTACCGTGTGGTATAGAGACTTCAAAAACATTGACAGAATGCTATTAATTGACCATTTAGACCGGTGTGACTGGAACTCAATTTACTCATTTATAGATGTTAATTCCCACTTAAGTCAACTGTGCTTACTCATCAATAACATTTATGAAAAAAACGGTACCACTGAAGCGAAGGGTTTGTAATCACAGACACAATCCTTGTTTTACGCGGGATATTTCATTAAAAATTGCTGAGCGAGACGCTGCCTATAAAAAGTGGAAAAGGTATAGCACTTCTGAGCACTATCAGCGTTTTAGAACGCTCAGAATCAAAGTAAATAAAATGATTTATTCTGCAAAAAGTAACCACTACTCTTGTAAATTCCAAAGTGCAATATCTACCAATCAAAAATGGGGTGATCTGAAGAAATTGGGAATTGAAAAAACAGTTACCTCAAAGAAAATCGCAGCTGATGTAAAGGAACTTAAGCTGAAATTTGTGCAATCGAATGTACCTGAAGCTATTAGCAATCCCTACCTAGTTTTAATAATACCTGTGATAGTAGCTTTAGTTTTATGTGCGTGAACCCATGTGATGTTCTTGTATGTGTCCTTAAAATTAAGTCGAATGCTGTTGCGTTGGATGATATGCATCCTAAATTTTTTATGCTTATCTTACCAAAAATCATTAATCATGTAACTATATTGCCTGCGTTTACGACCTCGACTTTTCGGGAAAATTGGAAAATAGCTAAGATTGTTCCTTTACCAAAAACAAATGACGAATATGATATATGTCTAAAGTATTTGAGATTACAGCAGATTGATGCAATCCGGTTTTCGGAAGCACAGAAGTTGTATCACGGCATTAATAAAGGTCACCGAAGATATTCGTAAGCAAGTTGATAACAGTCAGGTAACATTTCTGACATTACTTGATCTTAGGAAACCATGACTTTTTGTACTAAACTTGCTAATTTTAAATTTTTCGCTTATGTGGAAGAAGACAGACAGTGATTACCGATCATGAGAAGTCAGCAGTCCTGTCTTTGAAACGTGGTGTACCTCAATGGTCAATTCTTGTACTGTAATGTTCACATGTATGCCGATGATGTCCAGCTTTATGTCAGTTGTCCCTTAGACAGAATAAATGAAAGTGTAAATCTATGTAATAGTGAATTATCTAATGTTAGTAGATGGGCTGTTTGTAATGGTTTATCACTTAATCCGTCAAAATGTAAATGTATTGTTATATACAAAAAACCGCTGAGCACTGAAAGCCTGCCAGACTTAATCGTTAACGGCACACCGATAAATTATGTCGAGCATCTCGGGCGATCATGTGATTAGAGCCATTGGTAAGACATTTGGACTTCTAAGACAGCTCTATTGACCCAGCAGTTTTTTCCTACCGACCTTAGACTTTTTGATAGCAAAAACATATCTGTCACCCACGCTCTGCTACACACTGTTCATCTGTGGAATCAATTACCTACACAAATAAAAATAGTTAGTAACGCAACGCAATTTAGGGTAAAACTAAAAGAATTTTTAATAGCCGAAAATTAATAATAATAATTAATTACACAAGTCAAAATAATAATAATAATAATAATAAAAATCAGCTTTATATGTATTAGTTTAACTTTAAGTAGAAGGAGGATTAATGTTTTATACTATGATCATTTTTTTTTGTATGTGACTAGTGCACTAATGTAAAAGGTTATCCTTGTAGCACTAGGAATTAAGAAATTAATAAAATAAAAAAATATAGACAAAAAAAAATGAGATATAGCGGTACAAATTTTTGCAGATTTGCCAAAACAAATTATAATTATAAATAATGACAAATTAACGATAATAATATTACTTAAGTGCTATTGAGTTCCTAGATGTAATTAAATATTTTATGTCAACGCGTCTTTTTTCTGCCAAAGCTTTTTTTCTTTTCTCTCCCCCGTTTGGTCAACGTTCACTAAGCGTTCGGGGCTGACTTCGTTTTTCTACTTCGTGTTTGATCTCCACGACTAAGAGAGATTGAACCGTTTCGCAATATGCCGACTTTTAGCCTAACGAATACCTGAGAAAAGAACGTGTGAGTTTTTCATGTGGAAAAATGTACTTATTTCATGCCAAAAAATTATGTAGTGACTGTTTGCCTTAAATTTCAAGCCAACAAATGTACTAATTTTGGTAAGCACATGCTGCAAAATCCGACTGGGTTTGCGCCTTTGAGTATGTGTGTGTGTGTTTGTCAATTGTAGAGGGTATTTTGAAGTCGGGCTACTCGATTGCAACGGTCTTATTTTTTAAAACTGTGTTATGAAACGAATCAAAATTCAATACAATATAAATGGTTTCACATTTAGAATAAAATGACTTAGACTTTAATTTACTTAATTTTTTTAAAACTCCCCCTTGTAACAATTTTTATTATATTATATGCTCTCATATATGTTATACTAGCTGACCTGGCAAACGTTGTTTTGCCATTAAAAATTATTTCTAGTCTCTATATCTATAAAAGAGAGTGCCCCCCCCTGGTGCTGCCACTTTAGCAATTTAGTTGCTAGATCTAGCAACTTTTGAAAAAATTGCACTTTTTATTTAAAAATGCTATTAGCAACAAATCTAGCAATTTTTAATTCTTCTTTAGCAATTTTAGCAACTTTAGTACAAAACGATCAATTTGTTACTATTCTTAAGGCATTTTTGCCTTTTCTTACCTTTTTGCAATTGTAGTCACAAATGACGATTAAAAGTGGTTCACAAGGATATCGGAACTTTTAGTGCTTGAACAACTTGAAAGAGTTTGCTTACTATTTTAATGTGTTTTGTGATTGGGTTAAGATGCCAAAAGTTTATAAGCTAAATTTTCGTGATGCCTGGCGTTCTTAAAATGAAGGCAGGGATTCCACTAATATGTGCGTATGGCAATCCGCAATTGGTGCAAAGCTTTCGTTCGAAAGTCAACAAAAACGGAGGAGCAGGAATCGGCACTATGCCTACACATTGCCAAACACACGGCGATTGCGACCAAAGAAAATCTAACACGGAAGCACACTCTATGGAGTCGTCTTCATTTCACTCAGATATTAGTCAGCTGTTTGCTGTTATTTTGGCTCTCTGAGTAATTTTTGTGACTATGTCCGTCTCCCTCTAACCAACTTGTTTTTCCTATGGCGACAAATACTTTGACTTGTATTTTGAGTTGTCGCAATGAATGTTCTCTTTGTCAAGATGGAGGCAACAACACTCAATGAAGAGAGGATTTTAAAGTGTGCTTCTTTGTTAGATTTTCTTTGTATGCGAAAAGTAATCATTTGTCAAAGTTGTGTGTGGAGTTGTTTTAGCTTGCTAAGCTAGCGTAAATATAAAATTAGACAGAACGGGGGCCGGTACAATTATAAAAATGTACTTGCAATGCATTTCATGATTTTGAAAATTTTTTTTATAAGTGTGAAAAAAAATTCTTAGTAAGCTTTTTTGTAGATAAAAATATAAAATTCTTAAAAAAAATAACATATGATGTAATTGTTTACATGTTGTTATAACATTTCTTCTTCTAACTCGATAACTGCTCCCCTCGATTTCGAAAGCTCCTTACTTTCTCATTTTAAAATCATTAAAATCTTCATTCTCCCCTGGGCCTGACAACATTCCTAGTTGTGTGCTCAAAGAGTGTTGTGTTTCTTTGTGCAATCCATTGCTTTTTAATCTATCGTTAGAATCTGCTATTTTTCCAAATCTTTGGAAAGAATCCTTTATTATTCCTCTTCATAAAAAAGGTGGGAAGTCTGATATATCCAATTATAGGGGCATAGCTAAACTATCCGCTATTCCAAAATTATTTGAACAGATTATAACCTCTTCCCTTCAGCACTATTGTAAGTCGATTTTATCACCTTTCCAACATGGATTTACAAAGCGTCGGTCAACTGCGACCAATTTACTTGAATTTACCTCAATGGTTAACGATGGATTTGTTTTAAAAAAACAAACTGATGTCATTTACACCGACTTCAGTAAAGCATTTGATTCTGTGAACCATGATCTGCTCCTCGTTAAACTTGATCGTTTAGGATTTCCCTCCCCTTTTCTACTTTGGATTTCGTCCTATTTAAAAGATAGAACTCAAAAGTTCTGCTTCGTTCTAACACGTCAAAGCCTGTCTTTGTCACTTCTGGTGTGCCACAAGGCAGTCACCCTCGGCCCTTTGTTTTTTACTCTTTTTATTAATGATCTCCCCCAATAATTTTCGAATTGTCGGACACTTATGTACGCCGATGATGTAAAACTTATTTTATCTTTTAACGACCCGATGCACTCCATCAAACTGCAAGATGACTTAAACTCCTTGCAGTCCTGGTGTCTGATTAATCAATTACACCTTAATTGCTCCAAGTGCATGTTCATGACGTTTCATCGTTGCAAGCCCTCGCTAGCTACCTATACGATTGGCAATGAACCCTTGGAACGAATTTCTACAGTCGTTGATCTTGGAGTTCTTTTTGACCCCAAATTGAGTTTCAATCCTCATATCTCCTCTATTGTTAATAGAGCAAATGGTGTACTCGGATTCATTAAACGTTGGTCGAAAGAGTTTAATGATCCATATACCACAAAGCTTTTATACACTGCTCTAGTCCGTCCTGTACTTGAATACTGCTCGTCCGTCTGGTGTCCGCAGTACAAAAAGCATATAGATCGTATTGAATCTGTTCAGAAGCAATTCTTGATTTTTGCCCTACGTGGCTTAAATTGGGACCCCTAACCTTCGTCTGCCATCGTACTCTAACAGACTCTTGCTTATTGACCTTCCTTCGTTAGCTAACCGTAGAACAGTATTAGGTGTTTCTTTTCTTCATAAACTAATTATTGGTGATGTAGATTCTTCTGAACTTTTAGGTCGCCTTAACTTCTTCGTTCCTTCTAGGCCAACCAGAAACTATTTTCCTTTAATATTGCCTGGATGCACAACTGATTATCAAAACACAATCGATTTCGCGTCTTATGTCAAAATTATAATGATCTCTATCACCTGCTCTCAACAGATCTCTCTCTCTTCTCTCTAAAAACGTCCTCTCCTGGCTGTGAGTAGGGGCATAGCTTGCCGGACTGGCTAAAAAATCTTCCCCCACCGGGTCAGAGATTTCTGTTTATTTAATTTTAAGTTTATCTTATAAATTTTTATTTTTAGTTTGTTTTAAATTTCACATTTAGATAGTATTTTTTTTCTCTTTTCTTAAATTTGTTTTCTTTATATCTGACTTATTTTAGTTTTATTATTTTATTATTATTTTTTTTTTCCTTTGCTCCTATTTAGGTTTTGTTTTTTTTTTTTCATCTTCTCTATCTCCATATCATTAAAGTTTTTGGTAGCTCTAATAACGTCTCTGACTACAATTGGCTGTGAATCGGGGCATAGCTGGCCGGACGGGCAAATAAAATTCCCCATCGTGCCAGAGTCGTTATTAGTTATTCTGTAATTTCGTTAGTTTTTCTTTGTTAGGCTTTCTTAGTAAATAAGGCTTTTATAATGTATGTGTAATTGAGTTGACAGCCTTTTTTGTGACTAAATAAATAAATAAATAAAATAAATAAAAATATAAATGAATTATTTTTCGTTTTTTAAAAATATTTTTATATTTTGTTTAATAAAAAAAAATATTGGTTTTTTTTTTCTTTTATTTGTGTTAATTTAGGTTAATTAGTTAATGTTTATGTTTTTATTTTTATTTGTTTGTGTGTGATTCGTTTATTCAAAAAAATTATTCATTCTTGTATTTTATAAAAAAAAATTTTTGTAATATTATATATATACCTTATAGAGGCAACGCTTCCCCCCCCTCCCTCTTCACCAAAAAATTATTTGTGTATAACTTTGTTTTATTTCCTTGTTTTTTTTGGGCTTTTCAAAATGGTTTGAAATATAAAAAATAATTTGTTTTAAAATTTTATATGAATAATAAATAATTGTGTTGTTAAAAAATCATATTCCATTTTTGGTAATGGTAAAACACAAAAAAAAAACGGAGTTATTTTCTTCCTAAATAAAAATGTTTAAGCTTAAAGGTAAACAGGGTATATTACAATAGGGGGCAAATAAAATTATAATAAATTCAGTCTGGTAGGTTGTGGTCATTCTTAACTAGCTAGCTGAGACCATAGATGGTGAAAGAGCTTGTCGCCAGTGGTTGGGAAAATTTACTAGTACTCACTTGTTAATTTAACCGCCCGAACCTCAAAGCTATAACAGTTTCTAAATAACACAAAAATCATACAAATGTCTGGCTTCCCCACTTGTATCGCCCATTCTGTTTCCATTCCCCCTCCTTGTCAGACCATTTTCATTTTAAGCTCATGCTCGAGTAAACAGGAAACAAGGCAAAGTAGCCAAAATCCACATATGACTTACTTACTACTCCTGATGTATCTTTTAACTGCAGCCGCAACATATCTATAAACAATAATTTTATTGCCCTCTATGTGTATTTGAGGCTAGGGGGTGGGGAAGTGATGTGAGCGATATGCAGCCATTGGTTACGGCATAAATTACAATCGGAATGAATTGATATGCGTGTTAATAAAGGGAATCCGGGGAAACGGAGGAACACAGACACAGACGCTCGCACAGGAAGTTTTGGGCCAGTCACCACGAAATGGCGGCATTTCGATTTTACGCTTTTATGATTTCTCGATTTTCGCATAGACGAAAGGGAGAAAGTAAGGGGAAAACTGGCGCTCTCTTAATTAATAAGCTTTGTTTGTGTGTGCGTGTCTCTGGCTGTGTGTGTATGCTAAATATTTGCCAAGGCATAATTTATGTATGTACGCATCCTGGCCCAGGTACAGTTACAGTCACCAATTGAATTGTTATTCAGATTGTATAATGATGCACGGAGCTCTTGCAATTTAATATTAATTAAATCATCAAATTACAAACAAACAATAAATAAATTAAGCGACCAAAGACGGAATGCTGAGCCAAGCAATCGATTCACTTTGCAAATTCAGCGCTAAATAAAAAATCAATTTGTTGGTTTGGGTTGCTCGATCTGATAACCATATGTTGGCGAATTTTATGTTGTATTTTTTTTTTTTAATAAATATTAAATAAATTATAAATGGAAAGTGCAACCTCATTAAGCGTTGACAAAGCGCGTGCATAGTACGTGTATATATAACAGCTCAAAAAGCCAACCAGAAGGCACCGAATGACAACGTAATCAGTTTTGCAAGTTTTTCCGCCCGAGGTTCATTGACCGACCGACAGCTACGACCCTAGAATGCTGACACGAGCTATACCCCTAACCATCCGATTTGTGCAATCGCCTCAAGTCTTGAGGTTTTTTTTATTATTCTTTCTAATCAGCAAAATGAGGTGCAATTTTTACAATTTTTTCGTTGTATTTTTCGAGTCTAAGGAAAGCGGAACTTGTTGTGCAATATCATTAGGAACATTGTTTATATGACTGTCTCATTTGCAGTCTAAATATGTTTCACGTCAGTTGTACGTGAGGAAAGCCATTGTTTATGTTCCCACGCTTGTCGAACACATACAAGTATTTCGGGGTAACCGAAGTAGCTTTGCGGATTAAACAGAACATGATTTGGAATCACAATAAATATGTCAGATTGTTTACAGTGCTCGTACGTTCATAAATGATTTAGAAAACTGTAGACAGGAGCAGAAATATAGGTGATGCAAAAGAGATAGAGCAGAATTCTAGCTACTACATGAATCTCAGCATTTCTTATCAACCGTTTCCTATGAAAAGCTTTTGCTTATCTGTATAAATATTTCTGTTGGAGAATTCCTTAGGTAATTCCTGGTATATTCTAGGTTTACCTTGACTCTACACTTAGAAAAAAAAGAACTTTGTGTGTTGTTTTTAGAACAGTTATCAACAAACATAATATATTGACTTAGAGCCTGCTAAAAGTTCTATGATTGATAAAAGAACATTGTTTAAGTTAGGATTTTATATAAGATATTGCTATACCTTAAGTGGTTTAAACCTTTATTGCCCTGTAAAAAAATCACATTTTTCCCCCTTGATCTTGTCTTTATTTATCAGCCTTAAGGTTTTAATTTGAAAAGTTTTTAAATTATGTCACTCTAAACTAGAACGAATAGAACGCTCGCTTTGAATTTTCAAGAATTTCGCTCTTGGAATCGAGCTAAATTCGTTCTCAATGTGGTTCTATAGGCAAGGGGAGTGAGGGAACGCAAACTGTGAGAGAATAACGTTGGACGCACTCTCTCAGATAGAGACAGCGCATGCGAAGTTTGTCGTTGTCAGATCAGAGTGGTCGGCCGTTAATTTATTTAATGTTGAACATCAAGATTGTGAATAATCGTTAAATAGTAATATTAAAGGACAAGTAAATGTATAAACGTAAAGTATGAAATGATTGATACTACATTCCACCGTAGGATAAAATAAAAAGAAAAAAAAATATGCTTCGACTTGATCCACGGCCTCCACGTTTTCTAAGCGACATCCAGTAAAATAAAAAATTGTTATTTGTTATGTGGTTAACTCAAAATCAATCACAGCTTAGAAAAAAGTGGGTGAGGTGGCTGATGGTTAGTGGCGAGCGAAACAAACAACACGTTGGTTGCTCGGTCCCAGGGTCTCGGTCGTGTCTCCCTCACCCCCAACCCCCACCCCGTTCAATAATTTTTTTAGTCTTTTATTTTGAGAATTATTCGTACTTGGATCAAGTACTGAAACTCTTGAATCAAGAATGTCGGGATCAAAAACTCACTCTTGGATCAAGAATTATTACTCATACCGTACTTTTGAGAACGAATGCTCTTGATTCAAGAGTGAAATTCGCTGTTTTTTCTCTGAGTGTACGTTTAAATCTATTTATGAAGAAGGGTGCGTTCATACACACTGGCCGGATGCCATATTTTCAGGTGTCAGTCGCTTCCATACACATGTTAACGCCAGTCACTGCGGCTGCCATATATGTTAAAAAAAAACTGTCTGTAGAATATATTTTCTACTCTGTCTGAACAGACTGGCATAAAAATATAATATCTGGCAACCAGCCAGTGTGTATTTCAACGCACCCTAAGGAATAAATAAAGAATTTTGCTTGCATAATTACTGGCAGTTTGTCCTAATCGAGGATAAAATAAAGTAATTATAATTCGTAGAACTTTTTAGCAGTCTCTAGGTCAATAAGTTATGATTTTGTTAATAACTTTTCTAAATCAAGAAACGCACAACGCCACAAAGGAGGCTGGTTCGTAACGCTGTTTCATGAATTTTCACAATTTAATCATCAGCAGTTTTGGCGTATCTTCAATGAGCTGGCAGAGACTACCACATGACAGAACTTCTATGACCGCTTGGGAATCTCAAACGTAGTCTTGTAGCAAAATCCGGCATTAGCAGCAATCGCCTAGTCACTGAAGCTTTGTGTGTGTGAATGCCCCGGATTTTGATACAAGCCTGCTTTTGAGATATAGGCGAAAGCCAAGGTTCCTAGCAGAATCTTTATATTAAACAGGGCTGCAAACCGGTTTTTACAGTCAACAGAACCTTGAACCGAACCACGAGAAAAAAACCCAGCTGAAAATTTGTACTTGAATCAAGTACAAACGGTGTCAATAACGAAAATACTTTTAAATACTAAAAAATTCCTTAATGAAGTACGATTTTTTATTCCCAAAATACTGATATCAATTACAATCAACTTAATAAAATAACCAGCCTAATTTTCTTCGTGTCCAAACCTTTTTCTGGACTGCTGTTTCGCTCTAACTCATTAAGTTTTCTCTTGAAAAATATCTCGCCATGACGCAAATTCTAAATCCGTTCGTTTTCTGTCGAATTTTACGAATCTTGTTTGAATGTCTTTTTGTTCACAAAAGCCTCGTTTTACAACATTTGCGAATAGTAATCAAATATTTTCATGATGCTCGATTATTTACTGGATAAGGCTCGTTTGCTAATATATTTTTTCTATCTTGTAAATATGGGTTCCGAATTCGTCTTTTTCAATGTAGCTTTAATCTCTGCGATGTTGAACCTAAGTGAGCCTAAAAAGGTTCGAAATTTTGAATCAAACCCGCCCATCAAAGCTTCTCAAAATTTGTTTGTGTTTGCTGCTCTGATTTTTAATTTTGGTTTTTTATTCTTAAATCAATTTTCAACCATCAGTTTCGAGGAAAGCCAGTTTGTAATAATCACCGAAATATACTTTACAAGGCGCAATCATCTATTCATCAATCAGCGAAAAGATGTTTATGCAAAGGTGCAATGGATTTCGGGACCAAAATATACGACTTAAAACGGTTGCATTTGTGCAAACATGGAATTGAATTCAATTGGGAACATTTTATAATAAAACTTAATTCCGTTAGTGAATAATGGTGTAGATTAGATTTGTAAATTTTAGATACATTTGAGGAGTTCACCATTTAGATTAGACGATATAAATATAAAGATACTGTAAATAGTAAACCGAGTATATACTGTGTAAATATCGAACCCCTTAAATATTTGACTCCTCGAACCTGAACCCGAACCGGAGCACTTTATCGAAAAATTAGGTTCGGTTCACCAAATTATGTAGTTTTTCGAACGCAAACAGGAATATATAGAAAACGAGAGCGTAAGTTAAAGTCGGCTCTAACCGACTTCGATATACCCGTTACTCATGAAAAAACATGTTTAACAGTGTTCCTGCGTTCCTTACATTACCGACCATCCGAAAGTATGCAACATTTTTTTAGGGTGGGAGGGGTGGTAGCGAGGGGGCTTGGTTCACTTTTTTGCTCATAACTTGAGAACCGTTCATCCGATCTTTATCATTCAAATCGATTCATTTTGCTAATTACTAACTATCTCTAGAAGGTACGAATCGTCAATCTTTAAAACTGTAGGAGATATAACGTTTTTTCCAAATTGCGGGGGCGGGAGGGGGCGTGGCCAAAATTTGAAACAAACTTGATCTGCGTGCAGATAAAAGAAGCATTTGTACCATACATGTCAAACCTCTATCTCTTACCATCTCTGAGATCTAGGTGTTCATACAGACAGACAGACGGACGAACGGACAGACGGAAAAGGCTAAATCGACTCGGCTGTTGATGCTGATCAAGAATATATATACTTTATATGGTCGGAAATGATTCCTTCTGCCTGTTACATATGTACATTTGCACGACTTTAGTAAACCCTTTTTACTCTACGAGTAACGGGTATAATGAGGAATCTCCTTGTAAAATTCAAGATGTTCTCTAATACTACGACTTTTCTCCAGGTCAGCGAATATGGATCGAGCAGGAGAACTTTGATCTTTCTGATCTTAGAAATAGTATAGATGAAAAGCTCTTAGAGCCGATTTTTATTCATACAGATAGCTACTATGTGTCAGATAAGCTTACATTTTGCTCTGTTATTTGTTAGTATATGTGACAAATAGCTCTATGTAGATGATGTGAAATCGGCCCTTAGAAGATATAATGCTTATTAACTTAAACTAGTTCTTCAATGTTTTAAATGTCAGCAAATAAACTTAACAACAACAATTACATTATTAAAGTATAGAAGCGAACCGAGGTTCGAACCAAATCCTTTGGTTCAGGGGTTCCGAGAACCGGTCCGTAAACTGAACCTTGGACTTAACAACGGGTTCGAACACCCGGACCGAACCTTCTGCAAAATTTTAGAGGTTTGCAGCCTTGCCGGAAACCATTAATCCCTCGTTAACTTATTTTTTTGCATTTTTAGCTGTAGATAAGAAGCCTTTACAACGCATTGTGTCTTCTAAGTTAACGCCTACTGTTTCTGTAATCCCCTAGTTCTTAACGAAATTTTCAACCATTTAATGTAGAACCAATTTGTCTTAGTGTAACTCTTGTACATAATTGTACTCATTACTCATTCGAGTTTTTTTTTTTTTGATTTAGTTTTTTACATAAGTCCCCCACCACAAAATAAAAGTACATACACATGTATATAACGAAAGCCAAATCTGCCGCGTCAACAGAAAGACGACACTCAAATGAAGAGCCAAAGAAAAAAAATTAAATATGAAAAATTATAAAGCCAAAAACAATTTCGGCTGCACCTGTGTCGCCACTACCTGGCTTCTGGTTTTCTTAGTTCTTGAATTGCGGGTGCAACCTTCTTGTCGAAGGTTGCCCCAGAATAGTGGACACTGTTCCCATGAAAGCTTATTTCTTTTTGCTTCTTTTGGATGCATGGTGGAGAGAGGGATCAAATCAAATTCCACCAATTTGTAATGCCCCGGAAAGGCAAATGTCTTCATATGCTTACACATTTGCTTCCTTCTCTTTTTATGGCCCACAGCCAATGAACCGGAGGAAAAGCCAAAATGTGATTTAATTTATTATTACAAACGTTAAAGGAGTCGAACGGAAGAAAAAAGTTTCGGACCTTAGGGGGGCGCCAAAGCGATTTACGGCTGCACATCAATACAGGGGACTGGCAAATGAGTTCCATTTATATCATTGGTCATTACGGAAATTATGCGACGCCGACTGACTGACCCGTAGTCTCTCCCCACACACCGCATCCTCGCAACCGGCAAAGAAGGCACGGAAGCGGTATAAAACGATAAAGATACATTGCAAACGGAAGTGGAAGTATGAAAATCGCCCCGGGGACGTCGGCGTCGACGACAACTGCATGGCAAGGACGTTGAGCGGTCGCTTAGAATCGGGGTGAAGTCGTAAAAAACAGCCAAAGCAGCTTCCTTCAATAAAGAAAAACCCAAGACAATGGAGTAGGCTGGGGGAGGCGATATGTGAAAGATGCTCTGGACTCGTACAAGATGCCAGTACAGAGATTAGAACTTAGCTGAAACAAGTGGGACAGAAAGTGACCAGAATTTTTTTTGGGTATTTATTTTGATTTAAGATTTAATTTGAACTATTTTAGCAGTTTGGATATTGGGAAACAATATGGAACTCTAAACAGTTGTTGGACATATGTGTTTCATAAAAACAAAAAAGCGCAGCCAACTTCAAATACACTTAAAAAAGCTCTTTCCAACGGTTAGCTATTTCGACCAAATTTCGCGACTCAATTTAAAAACATAATATAATATTAATAATGGTTGAGTTTAAAACTCTAAAATTTAATACAAACAAGAAAGTCGGTCAAGCCCGACGCTAATCAAGAATATATTTACTGTATGTGGTCGTAGAATTGGGCCAAAAATATAATACATTTTAGAAGTGTTTAATAAAATAGATATATCAAAACAAAAATTAAACAAAAATTTCCTCGATGAGTCTTTTTTGAGCGCTTTTGAGGGTTAAAAAGTAAGAAAGTCGGTCAAGCCCGACGTACGATTTTTTCAATCCCAAAATACTTGTTTTAAGACTGTTTCGGTCTATCTTAAGTACATTTCGATCTATTATAATCAGAGGTCGCAAAAATCGGTCCCCCGTTTGCCTGTGTCAGGCAAGAACCGCTCTTGAGCGATCACATTGAATAGAGGTCGCAAAGCAACCTTTAAATTCGCTCTCTGCCTCTCTTTGGTTGTGAGAGGAGAGAAACTCATATTTTTTGTGAGCGAAATTGCAGCTTCAATTCGGTTAAGGGAAGCCCGAGCGCGTTTTGTTTTTGTTTTTCCGGTCAGTGACGTGAGCAGAGCAAACGGAACATTTGGTTGAGAGTTATTTACGAGCTATGATTATAATATTGTTTTGTTCATACTATTAGTTTGTTGTGGTCTTAGGTACATTCCGATTTACTCTTAAAATAAGTGCCAAATGTTCTTCATCGAAGTTTAATAAATTATAAAGTCAACCCCAAAGCAATATTGAAATAAAACAATACTTCAAAAAATAAGTACACAATATTTGTTATTTTAAGCCAATCAAATTCCAAAGCTTTCATAGAATGTTAATGCTGTAGGTCAGAAAACTACAATCACTCCATAACCAAAGTGCTAGCACCAGGAGGGAATTTGAAGAATAGATTCAATTTAAAATCTATTTTATTTTTCACAGCACTCTTTTTGGAGCTTGCATTATAAATCAGGGCTGCGGTAGGGCTCGGTAGGGGTTCACTCCGGGTTTCGAACCCGCAAAACTTCTTGGGTTCGGGTTCACGGAGTGGGTTTAGAAGGTCGCTGATCCTTGGTTCGGGTTCGAACCGGGGTTCAGCAATAATTTGGTTCTTCGCTAATTGAAAATAGATTTACGTAAATTGAAACAAAATTAATTGGACAAGCTCACAATTTACTCTGCTATTTATAGGTTAATGTGATATATGGCTCTATGTAGAAGATGAGAATTCGGCCTTTAAACATTTTACTCATGTATAGAAGTTTAGAGTCTTGATAATAATATCATATTCGAGCTTCTATCATCTGACGTTTTAGCAGGCTCCAGGTCAATAAATCATCGAGCAATGAGTATTAGAGATAAAATGTACACTGCCTCTCAATTGTGAGTATGTGTTAGCGATAGTCCGCATTGAGATACTTAAAATCCGCATTGAGTTTCTCTTGTCCGTATAGGAAATGTCATTGGTTAGAACGAGTCGGGCCTATTCCCAAATGCACTCAGAGAGCGTAAGTGAGAGCGATAAGGCTGACTAATTCCTGAATATCAGAATTGCTAAGAGTTCTGAGTTAGAATTCGGTCGAATCTTCTTGCCAACCAGGATCGAATAAAGGTAATTGGGATTTTGAAGTTAAAAGTCGAATAATGCAGTCGGTTTTTGGAATCGAGAACATTTAAGTTTTCCGATTCCGCATGATTTGATCGAAATCGAAAACGGGAACAGGCCTGTTTATTTATGTTTTGTTCATATCTCTTATAACAAGAAGCACACACACCACAAAGTAGGGTGGTCGACTGTACAGCTGTCTTAAGAACCTCTCGGTTCTATCATAAGCTGGCTTTGACTATCTACTGCAAGTCGTCAGAGGACATTGCTATGATTGTTTGGGAAATTCTATAGGCAGCACTAGTGCAAAAACTGACTAAGGTCCGGAGCTGTATTTGGTATATTAGTGGAAGAAATTCGATCCCCCTCATTTAACATACTGGGTATAAAGTAATCAATAGTTTGTCTTCCAGCAATCTTTCATTTTTACTGATTTTATCACTGGATAAAACAAATATATGAGTCGAAAAAGTGCGCAAGACCTTTACTTGTATTGCTGGAACTACGAATACAACAAATCCGACATTGTTAAGTTCTTTACAATAATTGTTTTTCCAAAACTTTTAAGCATAAAGATTGATTTCATCTTCATCAGAAGATAAACAAGATAAAGAATTTTTAATTAAATTTTCATTCTTTTTTAGCTTATATGTATTTATTAGATCCTTTTGAATATTATACAATGAAGCAAAATGTTTCTTTGTAAGTTGTTTTATTTCAAAGCTAAGAATTGGAAAGTAGCGCTTCGCTGCGCCATGAAGAGTATAGAACCAATATCACAATCAGTTTTAAGTCAATCGTGAGAGTGAAATACTTACCAGATTTGAAAATATTTTGAATTGAAAAGAAATTGAATCTTACATACCTAGGCTTGAATTCAACGTTTTACTACTTTGCTTTTTCACCGATACGACTTTGCTGCTGAGTTCTTACCACCCCCATCCCATCCACACCCCACCCACTCCCCATTCACTTCTTACACAACTTCCACCCACTTCCCACCTACCTTCCACCCACATCCCTCCCACTTCGCACCCACTTCCCACCTACTTTCCACCCACATCCCTCCCACTTTCCACCCACTTAACGCCCACTGCACTCCCACTTCCCACCCACATCCCACCCACATTCCACCTACATCCCACCCACTTCCCGCCCACATCCCACCCACTTCCCACCCACATCCCTCCCACTTTCCACCCACTTCCCTCCCGATTACCACCCACTTCACACCCACTTCCCACCCACATCCCTTCCTATTCCCACCCACTTCGCGCCCACTTCCCACTCACCTCCCATGCAGAATTGCATGCAGAATTTTCCGGCCATTTTCCTCGTGGGCGGGTTTTCCAAAATCGGGAAAATCTTTTTCGTTTTGGTGTTGCGAGAACATGAATCAATTCCACTTTCGAAAAGTTGCCGTGGTAGTGGAATTGAGAACATGCAGATAATCTTGCGTACTAAATACATATCTCTAGAAGGTACAAACCTTTATCTACAAAATTGAGGGAGATATAACGTTTTTATCCAAATTGCGGGGCCGATAGGGGCGTGGCAAAAATTGAAAATAAACTTTTTCTCTATCTCTTACCATCTCTGAGATCTGTTTGTTCATACGGACATGGCTATATCGAATCGGCTGTTGATGCTGATCAAGAATATATATACTTTATAGGGTCGGAAATGATTCCTTCTCCGCGTTACATACTTTTGCACAACCTTAATACACTCTGTGTACCCTTGGTAGTACCAAGTTGGTACAGACTGATTAAGAGTAACAGTAAATTTGTTCAACCCGAAAATGAATCGAAACTTGTAAGAAAAACGGAGTATAAACGGCTCAATTAAGAGGAGTATCGGCTAGGGTACCATTTTCTGAGTATCACTCAGTATTCAATACTCAGTATTCGAGGCTCGATACTCTCACCCACCTGGTGCAACTTAAAATGGCAAAAGCGACTGACTTTGCAAAGACACAGACGTACCCAAAAAATCCGTTGCAAAGACAAAATTTTTAAGAAACTACTTGCCTGTTATTCTGGTCCAATATTTCTATTATAACCATAATTTACTCAACGATTTTTATAGACAACTTTTATATAAACATTTAGTCAGCCAATTTTGTGACTACTAAATGAATTAAAGCAAACTTTATAAAACTCATGTATCTACCCCACACTCGGAAACACACACACATACATATGTGGTACATATGTCAATGATTGATAAGCTCTTTGAAAACTTTTTGGCACTTGTCCTTTTGCCGCGATAAATTTGTTCATTTTCAACAGCGCTGCCAAAATGAGATTTACGAGCATATTTTGGAAAAAAGAAACTTTACTTTGAGACACAGAACAAAGTGGCAACTAATGAGCTTTTGAAGGACCAAAAATCATGGTGGGTGTGGAGGGGACTGACTCGAGACTCTTCATTAAGCTAATGAGTAGATGGAAGAACGAATGACCAGGCACATAATGTGTTAACGATTTAAGGTTAAAGTCAAATGACAAACTAGGAACAGCACCATCCCCATTCCTCAATATACAGTGCAGCCTTCTTCAATGTCGCTGCTACGTGTTTGGCATGCCAGAATGCGAAACACAGTAAAAGTAAAAAGCAGGAAGAAGCCCCCCAATCAGCCGGCCATGCGATTACATGTGTGAACTATCGATTGAATTAAGACAAACCAGCAGAGATAGACAGCAGGGGATGGGGTAGAGCCACTTAAGCGTGTCGCTGTCTCATCCACTTGAGGCACATCATAAAAAACGCACCAACCCAACCCCCTCCTCCCAAACCAGAGCGGAGCGACCTCATCAAAGCCGTCACACGTCGCAGTGCAGGCATAAAAAACATTCGAAGTACGCAGCATAATCAAAAACGGTGTGACATCCCCAAACCAGTTGTGCACATTGGGTAAGTCTGCCCCTAAGCACTGATTATGCCCCGGCCCAATGCCGATTGTCATCATGGCCACTTTTGTCCCGTGTCGATAAATTTTATTTTATTTGACGAGCCGACTGCCCGTTCCTCACTTTCGCTCTCCTTCTCTGCTTTAACATCCACTTGAGCTCGTGTCTGGCCGCCTTAGGCTGTGGAAAAGTCGTCAGCCCTTGGCGATTTGCATCGAAATTCCACAATTATTGTTTAATCTGCTCTTGAAACGGTCCAAATTGTGAACACTACTTGGGATGTGAAATGAAGTCCATGGAAGTCGCCAGAGTTATCGTAAATTACAGTTGCAATATTTATAATAAGGAAGTTAGTAAATTAACCTATCACAATAATTTATTTTAATAGATATAACCCGTGATTCGAGAAATTTTCAACTTTAACCTAATAAATGGCGATTTTTTTAGCAGCTTTCAGATTTGATTTTAAAAAAATTCATAAAATTCAGAAAAATGTATGAAATGTTTATTTGAGTCGATAGAACGATTTATATAATTTAATGTTTAACATAGATGATTTTAGGTAAATTTTACGCGGCTGCGCCTCCGATGACGGCGGCGTCGCTGAGGCTGCGCCTCGAAGGGTTCAAACGCTGGTCGCCGAACTCGCCTCTCGATCGGGCCATTGTCTTGAGTTCTGTATGGCATGTGACACCGTCTTGTTGAAACTTGGTATGTTTGGAAAAAAGTTTTTAATCATTGCACGGTAGCGCTCTCCATTCAGTAACGTTAATGCCATCGTCATCTTTAAACGCCACCGGCCCATAATCCACACCTAACAGTGCATTTTTCAGGGTGAACTGGCAGCTCTTGAACTGACTCTGTCTGCTCTTGAGACCGAATTCGGCAATTTTGTTTGTTGAGCCATTGAGCCAAAAATAAGCTTCGTCGATGATGACAATTTTTCGATATAAAACAGAGCACGCATTTTGATAATAAAATTCAACGATTTTCAAGCATTGTTCGTTTGTAAGTCGATTTATGGTTAAATTGTGGACCAAACTGAACATGTTTAACAGTTACATGTGACACGAAAAGAGCTAAGCTTCCAAAAACAGTGTTGCCAAAAAGAAAATTGTTAAAAAATCACCCATCGCTTGTAAGGCAGTACAGTTTAAGCCATACATTTTACAAACTAGTCCAAGTTAAATAATTTAAGAAGTTTTATAATAGCTACTTACATAACTGGCAACGCCAGTAGCTGGGCTTCTGTAGTCAAAGTTCCAACTCTATATCAGAGTCCGCCACATTCCTATCTTCTATGTATACAAGAGCCACCTGTGGCAAAAAATTCAGCAAGATTCTTAACAATTTTGAGAATGCCAATAATTGTTTGGTAGCCTTTTTGTCGCTTTTTTCAAAGAAGCGATCAATAGCATGCATTCAATATTCCCCCCCCACAAAAAAAAGGTTCGCTTCAACCGAAAGTTGCTTTGCATGCATTTTCAGTATGTCTTTGAAGCTCTTATATTAGGCCGGCGCATGGTGAAATTAACATTATTTTAAATTATATTAACATATTAATTCCACCATGGGCCGGCATTAATTTGGCTTAGCAATTTGCCGAGCGTCAATCAAATAATCGGTTAACAATATGTTTTATTTGGTTTAAAGTTCAGATTATATTGTCCAAAGTGCTGTTGCCTATTTGTTAATTGCTTGTCCGGCCAATCTAAAGGAAGCAACCGCTTTACAGAAAAAAATGCCTGGAAGCACTGCAAGAGCCAAAGCGATGAATTTAAATAAATATTATTGTAAAAAATTACAATTAATTAATAGTTTTATTGTCCAAAAAAATTTTAGGAACGAGTGAAAATGAAACTCGTAAAACGTTCGAGTCAACATTCGCGAGCGAATTCGCATGCGAATGTTCGCGTACGAATGTTTGCCTTCCTCAAACTGAGCGACACAAGTATCATAAACGAACGTTTGGCGAATTCGTAAACGAAGGCTTTGTTCGTTTTTATTCGCTTTGAGGTTCGCGCGCTAATTCGCGGGCGAACTTTTAGTCGGGTGGGCTATGACAGATGGAGTAAAAAACTATGGCACCATTGAAAATTTAAACGAGAAGGCTAAGCTAGCTTCGTCTGGGAAGATGTTCTTATACCCTTGCAAATGATGATTTTAAAATATCAGAAATGCTAACTCTAAAATAAAGTTAAATTATCGTACTTCAACCTATCGACATCAGATTTCGAATTTTTCGAATCTGTTTAAAAGCATATAAAACGACTATTCAGAGAGTTTAAGAACGATAAAATGAAAAATGTTTTCCTCACTATGGCAGCCACAAGATATAGTCAACCGATTCCGACCTTATTTTGCAAATCTATTTTAAAGCATATAAACTTCCTAATCAGCAAATATGCGAATATTAGAACGATAAACGATCTGTTTTAATCACAATAAGAGGAAGAGAATAACTTGAAAATGGCGATCGCGCAAACAACAACAATATTTGTGAATACAATAAACAAATAAAGGGAAAGATGAGGAACGGGAAAGATACAAAGCAGCTAGCTAAAATGTTTACCATCTTCATCTTCTCTTTAATTTCTTCATCAAATATATTTAGGTATATCAAAATTTTTACTAGTAGAGAAAAAATCGAAAATAAGCCAATTACCCGTATTTGTTTATGTTTCGGTGCTGATAACGGGATATGTTAATAAATAAAAATAATCGGTCACAGTCGGTAAAGTGTTTTAAGCGACTAAAGGTTGCGGTTTCGGTTACGGTGTTTTCAAAAATACAATTTTCCGACCGATGGTTTTTACACTCAAAGAAAAAATCAATCTATATGGGATCAAATTAATCCCAAGCGGTAATGAAATCAACGTTATTCCGGAATCAAAAGGCAAATATTTTTTAGCATTCAGTACTTCATTCTTTATTAAATAACAAAAAAATTTTTTTTAAATAAACGTAGTCTTCTGTTAAAAAATTTTTTTCAACGAGCTCTTCAAAAATGGCATATTTTTATCATGCACTTGAATAGGGACAAACGTGATTTCATCATTCTGAGTAAAACTCCGCGCAATGAAGTTGATCTCTTGTCAACATATAAACGTTTTAAATAGAAAAAAATACTATGGTGGGCGGTAAAGCACTAACTGATGTCGAAAAAGGCCAAAATAATGGCTTATAAAGAGTGAGATCTTACGTACAGGCAAATTGCTGAAAAAAATTTGAATAAGCTAAAGTGTTGTATGCAATTTTCTTGAAAACCCATCAAATTATGGGAATAACATGAAAGACCGCACCAAAAATACATTTTCACGTACTGCAGAGCAGCGAATTGTTCAAAAAGCTTCATATTTACACTGTTCAGCTTCAAAAAATCAGTTAAAATTACAATTACACGCAAGTATCGAGACGGTACGGAGTGTTATCCATTAAGCTGAATATCTTAGAAGATTAAAACTAAAATAAAACCAACCACTTCATACCCAACGTAAGGATCCTCGTCAAGTTTTTGCACGAAATTATATGAGTTGACATGTCCCATATTATCAGATGGTACGCCACACCGCAACACCCTTCTCACGGTTATGGTGACGGGACAGAAAGTGTTCTTCTTATCGAATATCATGCAAATAATAGGAAAACCATTATTTCCATACAAGTTGAAGCGTTTCTTAACTGAAAACCCCACGGTATGCCATTCCTTCTTTCGGGTCATATAATTTCAAGCAAAAACTTGACGAGGATCTTTACGTTGGGTATGAAGTGGTTGGTTGTTTTTTAGTTTTAATCTTCTTAGATATTCAGCTTTATGGATAACTCTCCGTACCGTATCGATACTTGCGTTTAATTGTAATTTTTAAATGATTTTTCGAAGCTGAATAGTGTAAATTTAAGGCTTTTTAAGCAATTCGCGGCTCTGCAGTACGGGAAAATGTTTTTTGGTGCGGACTTTCATATTATTTCCATAATTTGATGGGTTTTTAAGAAAAACTGCATACAACATTTATTTTTGTAGCAATTTGCTTGTACGTAAGAATTCACTCCTTTGAAACCATTGTTTTGCGTTTTCTTTCATCAGTTAGTGCTTTACCGCCCACTACAGTATTTTTCTATTTTTCTTAGAATTTGGAGTTTTTTTAAAGACGTTGCAAAATTGTTTTAGGCAAAAATATATTTAACAGAAGGTTTATAAAAAAATGCTAGTGTTTTAAATATCATATCTTCTTAAAAAGACAACCCCTTTCCCAGCAAATGGTATATCTTATAAACTCTACAAACCTGTTCCAAACCGAACCGAACCAAACCAAACCGAACCGGACTGTTAATTCAGGTTCGTAAACCAAACCGAATCAATGACCTTTTAAAAAAAGAAATAACCACAGGTTTAAAGCCTCTGTAAACCATTAACCAACCCCTTGATAATAATTCCGTACTCTCACAAATATCATTGTGGAACAGCAAAAGCATTTGTCGATTTTTTCCATAATTTTATAACTTCCCGAAGATTTACTTCAACATTCAAATTCAATTCACAAAAAAATGTACGCTGTGCTAGTTCTACGCTGAAGGCAGAGTTCTGCGATTCTGAAGTCAGTATATAAAAGGCAATTTCCAAATGGTTAGAGCAATCCTTTTGCGTTTGAGACTAATCTTGCGGATCTCGTTGAGGAGAATGCGAATGTTCTGGGTTCAGTAAATACGGGACTATATTTGTAAAATGAAGAGAAGCAGCTTGCTGCCACGAGTTCTCTGAGTTCTTTTTTGACAGTGACCGTCTCTTAAGCCCAATTAACTTTGTATTTTTCCATACCGTCAAGTCAAATAGAGTCGACTTATGTCTTGATATGTCGTTTTAAGTCGTGTTGTACCGTATTCGTGTTTAAAGGACTTCCTTCTGGTCAAGTACCTAGGAACTCCAATTGTAAATAAGACAGTGCAATTTGTTAGAGATCGAAAAGTAAACTTAAAATCTCAGTATTAGACTCATCTTCATTAATTTCCAATCAGTCGCTAAAACTTTTTAATTTCTACCCTAAATTTATAAATATCGACCACACGATTTATTCTTAGGGCAGCCACATAGCCCCCCTTTCAAGTTTCAGGAACCAGCATCATTTCATGCTCAATTCAAATGTTGTTCAATCTCATTCAAACAATTTGTATTGTAGTTTTATTACCACAATAAAACGGATTAAGCTGCCAAAGGGATACAATGAACTTGAAGACTCGACAAAAGGGGGCGGCGTATTCCGGGGGATTGCCGGTCGTGTGTGTTCATTCTTTTCTCCTTTTAAATTGGTTGAATTTCCGCACGAATTAAATTTGCTCCTTGTGAGCAGAACAGAAAAAATATTTCACGCATCAACTGACAAGGGCGTATATTATTATAGAGTCCTTTCCGGAATTTTTTCACACTTGGTCTTGTTGTTGTACAATCAACGACACGTGGCAAGTGCCATATAATTTATATCGGGGACTTGGGCAAGTGTCAAATTTGATACGCTCAATCTGCTTTAAAAATTTGTGGAAAAATTTTCAATTTGAAACTTTAAGTCTTTCATTTGGACTTTTAAGATTAAGTCCGTTTTTTCCGTCTCATTATGAAAAGAAAATTAATTTTATTTTTCCAAATTTCTTTCATCTTTTGTAAGAGAATTTTAAAGGATTTTACGCTGTGGCTGCTCCTTTTGTTGAGTGAGTGGGGGTATACCATGTCTTGATCCATATCTAAATCTATTACAATTCATATTCATATGCCAGGCACAATCCACCCTGTCAGGCCAAACTCCTGTCACAAAGTTAAATCAAGTGTTAAGGAGTCGCGTCTCGTTTTCCCATCTTGAGGGTTGCCTACCCCTTTATCCTGTTCCTGTTTGTCCGTTTTGTTGCTTGGCTTAATATGGAAATAAACATACTTTATGCGTTATTGCCTTGAAATTTATGTTTCCTTTTACTTTTGAAGAGAAAGTTTCGATTTTGATATGGGTAAGTGTTTTCTTCAGCTGTTCAAATTTATGGCAAATTGTTGACGCTCTTTTGTCCTTAAGTTGCCAATTGCAATTAAAACCAAGTTACAAGGTCACCAAATTTTTGCACAGATCAGAGAAAAATTCTCAAAAAAAGAACCAAATTTGCAAATTTCGCACATGAGAAACATTTTTATGAATGTACTCGTACATATTTATGTCTCTTCCAGAGAATGCAATTGAAATCCGTGACAACATAATGCCTCCCGACAGCAGCAGCAGCAGACACCTACCCCAATCAGTGACTGCGCTGGCTTTTGCGCAGGTCCAAGACCGAGAGACTGGAAA
The DNA here is from genome assembly GCA_018904235.1 of Lordiphosa stackelbergi. Taxonomy (NCBI): domain Eukaryota; kingdom Metazoa; phylum Arthropoda; class Insecta; order Diptera; family Drosophilidae; genus Lordiphosa; species Lordiphosa stackelbergi. The sequence goes on from JAEIFU010000396.1 coordinate 64,046, forward strand.
ATGAATTACAAAGTGTCCAAGTAGGGAGAGGGAAGGAGGGAGGACTGCTGCTTAGGTGTGTGTGTGTGTGTGTGTTCGTTGGTTTTTAGGGAGGGTTGGGAAAGAAGCAAATAGAAATTAACGGGAACTGTGGGCCAACAACAACAACAAAACTTTTTGGAGCAAGCGCATAATTCATATTTTACAAAAACAGTTACGCCCCCCGGGAGAGTGCAGATGTGTCTGTAAGCTACACATAGAAGTATATAGAAGTAAGCGCAGGCATTATGTATGTATGAATGTATGTAAATATGGGTACGTGCATGACACCTGCCTGGCAATTTGTTGCAGGTTGAAACATTTCGTTGTTTGCCTTGCTTTGTTTACACTGCGCAAGTAATTAATAATACATTGCTGCAAATAATTTCGCATTTATTCTATAAACTTGCAATTTAAAATAGATCGTTTCGAAGTCATGGAATGTTATGTGTAATTTATCAAGATGGAAGATTTTTTAAGCCCAGAATCAAGCCATTTCGGAGCTTTGGTTCTTAGGTCTGAGCCTAAATTTAAGAGGGAAAAAGTCTAGAAAATTGGACTTAAAATGAGCTTAAAACGTTACCAAATACAGTGCATAAACGGGTTTTTATACCCTTGGAGAGGGTATATTGAAATTGTCCGGATGTTTGTAACGCTTAGAAGGAAGCATCTCCGACCGCATAAGGTTTATATATTCTTGATCAGCGTGACCAGCTGAGTTGATTTTGCCATGTCCGTCTGTCCGTCTGTTTCTATGTTTTCTCCTCCGTCAGTTTTAAAGCTATCTTAACCAAACTTTGCACAAAGTCTTTTGGTACAAATGCGCTGCACAATTGTCGGAACCGGCCGGATAGGATGGCTATAGCATAAAGCTGCCATAGGATCGATCGGTCGAAAAACTAGTCTTAGTGAGAAAAATTTTTTTCCAACCAAGTATTTACGAAAATCGGACAACTAAATTTTCTGCGTCAAGAAGAACGAATAATATAATCTGCCCGAGATACAAGCTAGCTAATTCTGATAGACATTTCTTTATATAAATATGCTGTTAGCAGTTGGAATAATGTCCCTTATAATTTAAAAAACCATATAATATGCCACGCAGTTTAAACTAAAACTAATAGCACACCTACAAAATGTAGTTGAACCCTAAGTAAAAAGAAAGAAAGGAAAAGAGTAAGTTATTAAATAAAAAGGTTTAATTTCTTCTTTAATTGTTTTAAAAATTTAAATTTCTTTGAGATTCCTATTCGTTCAGCAAAAAATTTTTTCGACTTTCTTTTTTTTTTTGCGAGAAAATATTTTTTGTGTAGCTATGACATTTAAGAATATACTAAAAGGCTTTTTTGAATTCGAAATATTTTAGAAGATATAGCCTTTTTAGTCGAACAATGTCTTTGCTAAAACAAGAAATTTTTGACTAAATAAATTTCGAGTAAATAAAGCTGTGAAATATCGGCTGGTTTTTTAATTTGTACGGATACATGTTGTCGCCTTAGATCGATATCGATTATTAATCGACTTTTAATCGATAATTATCGAAGGCTATGCTACACAATGCTCAGACTGATTAATCCGCTCAGAAACTAGAGCTGCGGCCGTATCTAAAGAAGGCAAAATGGCACGCAGAACAGAGGGAACTGCTCCTGAAAACAGTTTTTTTGAAGATGAGGAAGGTCCGCTGTATGCAGCTGGCATCGCCGACTAATATCTGTAAGTATATAATATCTGTAATATTTTTGGTTACTTTCTAAGCAAATTTTTCGGACTGCCAAGCCACTTTTCTCCAGTTCTACTAAACCGATTTTGATGAAATAATATGCGATCGACGCAGAATTGTCACCATTCTAAAACTGCACTTTTTAATTTTTGATTTTTTTTTGCTATTCCCCAAAAAAGGAACTTCAAACTTTGAACGCGTTTATCTCGAAACCACGTTTTTCGAGCTGGCGGCCACGATTCCGCCAGTTCTACTGAACCGATTTGGATGAAACAAAGTTTAATCGACGTAGAATTGTCACCATTCTGGCCCGAAGTAAAATAAAAATTTTGCGATTTTTTTACATTTTTTTTTACACTAAACTACAAAAAAAATGGGTCAAAATTCGATTTGTCAATTTCAAGTGCCGCCATTTTGTCAAAAAAAATCGCAAAATTTTTATTTTACTTCGGGCCAGAATTACATCTATGCTGATCATAACCCTATATTTTTTTTTTCAGACGCTCCGAGACCCGGAATCGTGGCCGCCGTGACGACACCTTTTTTTGCACCACCAACTTTGAAGTCTCATTACTTTTTGAACAGCCCTCGTATCGCGGCGAAAAACATTTTTTTATTTTCTTTCATTCATTACTAATTCAATAAAAAAACAAAATTCAAATATCTTTTTGCGTTTTCAAATGAGAATTTTTTCAAAAAAGGTCCAAAAACAGCAATCTGAAGGAGAATAATCTAGGGCCTTGAGAAAAACTCTTTTGTTTTGTTTGCTTTCCACTTATGAATATTATTTGTTTCAATACAATTTTAGGGAGGTAAATCAAAATCGGATGAATATATCGTATAGCTGCCATATAACTAACTGGCAGGCATATATCATGCTCCAAGGGTATATAAACTTCGGTCGAACCGAAGTTAGCTTTCCTCTATTTTCTCATTTGTTGTACTTTAAAAACAATTTTTTGAGAACGCAAAAACTCAAATTGAGTTAATATTGTTCCCTTTTTAAGAATTGAAATGAATAAATTATGTTTCGTTTTTAAGATCATTTTAAACTCATTTGATTGATTTTGGATAACGGTTTATTAGCGGATCCGCACAATTTTTGAGAGATTGAAATACTGAACGTGATATAGGACCTAACTTTTAGGATTGAAAGGGAAGGAAGGCAACTGTTATTTACTAGCGCTGAATATGCTGCTGCTCCGCCCCATATTCCATAAGATCAGAGACATAGCTCTGTACCACAACTTCAACGACTACCTCTCACTATACTCCACCCGACTTGGATCATTAAAGACTTTCAGAAAAACAGAATTAAAATGTTCTGGCTTGACTGGGGGAATCGAACCCTAAAATGGCGTGCTAGCATTGAGCTATACATATGAAATCTAGAGAGCTACTTCTAATTTTCTGTGTGCTTCTTGAGCTGAGTTGAATTCTGCTCATTTCAAGCACTTTTGGAACACTTTTGTTCGTATTTTGAATTGACGGTAACTTGTCTTCTGAACAGCTTTTTCCCCTCTGGCAATATCGAGGTTTTTAACCTCGATGCTGTTTTCCCAATTATAGAAAAGCAAATCTCAGCGTATCAATGAAAGTGTCTGACCTGCGAATACTGACATCATTAGAGACTTTGATGACACTCCTAGAGAACCGACTGTATCAAACATTTCAAATATCTTGACATCTCATCAATGTTAGCTATTGCGCTAGCTGTCTTATCAGTACCACCGAATGAAGTCTCGGTGGATAGGACGTTAAAACTTTTTTTGTCTGATCAAAGGTTCAGAAATTCTGAACGTTACTTTGAATATTAATTACATTTATCGCATTTCAATTAAATAGCTTCTCTCTCTCTCTCTCTCTCTCTCTTATGCATATTGCAAATTCAATCGCACGGTAATTGTCTAGAATACCGACCTGTGCTCAAACGAGAGCGTAAGTTAAAGTCAGCTCTAACCGACTTCAATATACCCGTTACTCATGAGAAGAAATGTTTAATAGCGTTCCTATATTTCTGTGGGGGGATCATCCGAAAAGCATGCAACATTTTTAAACTCGGCTATTTATTATCCAATCTTGATGAAAAATTCAGAAAAATTCATAACTGTATTATTGCGAATATAAATTTAGGTTTTAAATTTGAACTCGATCTCTTAAAAAAACATACTTGATCTGCGTACAGACAATAGGAGTCTACATGTCAAGGCTATGTCGACTCGGCTGTTGATGCTGATCAAAAATATGTATATTTTATATGGTCGGAAATGATTACTTCCCAGCCAGCATTTCAAGAAATTTTTTATCATATTCGAGTCTTTTTCGACTCCTCTTACTGATTAAAATAGTCTCAAGTGCGCTCGTTTTCCGATCTGAAATGACTCTTTCGTCGGGAGAAAATGGTTCCCTAGCCGCGACTCCTCTGAAAGAGTCGTTTGTGACTCTTCCGAACGAGTCTTTTATGACTTTTCTTAAGGAGTTTATGACTCGCCCTTCCGAATCATTTTCGAGTCGTATTACCTATCAGTTTCGACTCGAGACCAAAAACAATCATTATTCAATCACCCGCTCGATCAATTTTCTATTGCTTTACGTTTTGTTAGTCTTATTTCAATGAATCACATTTTAAGCATATGCACGATTCATTTTCGAGTCTTTTTTAAATCACCAATCTCTTTTTAATCAGCAAGGCGACTCGAAAAAGACTCCTCAAAGTGATTTTTGTAAAAACGATCTTCCAAATGCTGGCTGGGTTTGCCTGTTACAGAAATTTGCACGACTTTAGTATACCCTTTTTACTCAACGAGTAACGGGTTTAAAAATTCTCAAAAAAAATTTTCCTCGACGGACAGCGAACTAAAGGGGCAATCCAATATTTTGGCTGTAATTATGACAAAATTTACAATCAACAACTTTATCTAAAACCATTCAAATCACTTTGTATGTTGATATGGGTCTGCATTTCAAATTTTTGTATTTTTTATTAGACATTTCACGAAACGCATTATCGTACATTACCAGATTTGACATTTGATGTTATGGAAAATGTAAGTTCATACTGATACCCCTTATACGATGCGTTTTCTTTTTAAAAACCATAACAAACAAAAAAAGTTCAAGAAAAAAATTTGTTTTAGGGTCCGCGACTTGGGTTCAAAGTTTATCATTCATATGTACTTTTGTCCTCGCATACATTTTCAATTTTTAAGTAGTTGGCGTAGACTTGGTTTCAAGTCATAACATTTGACAAAAAGATACCATGATCATGAAAAAATTGTTTTTAATATAACCAAGACAATATGTAAATAATATTTACTAAATATGTATTTAGGCAAAAACGTATATTACTGCAAAATTTATACTACTCTGCGCCGTACATCAAGACCCTATCAGGCCCTGAGACCTCACATAAACTAAGCTGATGTACTGCGCATCACGGTTGCGGCTTTTTTTTTTTTTTTCAATTTTAAAAACATGCTGCAAGGTCCTCTTCCGGTAGTCTTCAATTCCTTCTTTGTTTCGGGTTGTATCTCTTCGTTGGAAGTGGGCTCGCTTCGTCAAATTGAAGTCTTAGTTTACCGTACAAAACTACATTCGATTCCTGCTCCATATTTATTGTTGCTCGATCAAAGTCAAATGTGAGTACTTTTAAAATGATGCGACGAAATTTCAATTATTTTTATTTAATAAAAATCAAAAATATGAAATCATGGCTTATCTGAGAATCTGAACCGACATTATTATTGTTCCACTTAGGAGAACAGCTTTTAAGTGAATGCTTCATATTAATTTATCTAATCAAAAAATTTCAAAATAACAGTTATTTTCGGTCCCTGTTTATTTCATTCAATTCGATTTATATCTTTCTAGACTCTATCTAACAATTATAAAGTCAGATATGGCTTAAAACGTTAGAGCACCTACCGAAAAAATGGAACAATTCATGTTTGATATACGAAGCCATAAAAATTTTTTGAAATCGATTTTTGAGATCACCATTCCAAACCACACTAAAAAATATTTCAGTTGAAATGTGTCAATTATTTTATTTATTTTTGTAAACTAGTGTAATTGAACATGGTATTATGGACCCTTTACAAAAAATTATAGGCTAAACATGGATGCCAAAAAATTTCTTACGGACGTGCAGGCGTCATTTATTACATATGAAAATTAAACCAATTTTAAACAGCGTTCCTGCGTTCCTGAGGGTGAACTTCCGAAAAGCGTTTTTTGACTTCGCTATTTATTATCCGATCATGATTTTCAGGGATTATAGTTATTGCTAATAAAAATTTAAGTTATAAATTTGAACTCGATATCTTTGAAAATGTGGGAGTTATTCAACATTTTCTATTGTGGGGGCGTGGCACAAATTTGAAACAAACTTGATCTGCGTGCAGACAATAGAAGTCTACATGTCAAGTTTGGTGGATTAGTTGCTTTGGAAATTCATTCAAGCTAATATTGTAATCTTGTTTAAGTTCCGATAACTTGAGAAGATAACGATTTACATGCTTCTCTCTCACTTATATCAAAAATAGAAAAATAGATTTAATGACATCACCGATTTCATATCCAAAACATACTGTGATTATTTTAATGTAAGGGAAAACAGGGATTTTTTTTATAACACAGATATTCAAAACACGATTCGACAGATACTAGCTCTCTCAATTGTTAAGAACATCACATTGGTCAAGTTGTTTTCACTTAAAATGGATGCATGCGAAACACTGATAAATAGTTTACCTTCTATTTGATTTATTTCAACTTCTTATCACTTGCTCTGCTCCAAATATGTACGTATTCTTCACCTGCCCGAAACAACATAAAGAAATCATTAGAAAATCGTGTAGCACATTAGTCTAACTGTCGTCACCACACCCACTCTCGCACAAAAGGAACGCACAACCAAGCCACACACACTCACAAATTGCCATTATGTTGAACACGCAAGTCAATTGATGCAATTTGTACGAACCAGCCACAAGTACAAGGCTCCGAGCAATTTCCCCAGTGACAATCTCTCTCTTCTCTGACATGCCGTAACAGGTTCACGGTCTGACGAATTGTGGGTGGTTACCCCGTCTCAACGGGGGTTGGGTGGTGTTCATCAACAGTTAGCTTCTGCTTAAGGGTTGCCGGGGCGCCCTTAAATGAATTGCGGCGATTTATTGCGGTAATACTCATTTAGTTGGTCGCTAACTGTGGTCCGCGTTGGGGTGGGGGTCGGGTGGTTGAGACAAGTGCAAACAATGCACACAATGAAAATAAATCTCTCGCGCCGGGAATACCCGTGGGAAGTCCAAGTGAGAGGTTGCCAATTACTATTGACTTGATCTAGTATAGGTTTTTGGTATTCATGTCACTTGCAGGTGGACCAGCAGGTTCTAGACAAATAATCACTATAATTGGGCATTTGGACTTGACAAAACTCAGAGAGAAAATTGTACGTGATATGCATTCCGTCTAACGGGCAATTAATAAGCCAATTTCCTGCAGAACATTTTCCACTTTATTATCAGTGACCAAGTAAATCAGCATTATGTCGCACCAAATGAAAATGAGCTCAAAATTCAATTACAGTATGGGGCGAAGGAGGAGGGGTGTCTTGTCTTCAGGTTGCCTGCATAAATCAAGAAGTTGGTCGTCATGGACGGAGACTCCAAGAGGGAGTTAAATTGAATTTAAGAATTTATAAAAAAATTTTAATTTAAATGTATTAATGGAACTTACCTCAAAAGTATGCTATACAATGTGCTGTGTTTTGACAAGATCTGAAGAGCGAGGCCAAAGAGTGAGAGTGTATTGGTGTGCTTTGCACTGCGCAAAAAGAAAGGAATCTTTTTATTGCATGGCGGACATTTTTTTTCTGCTGTAAATATTTACTATTTGATCATGGAGGTTTTTAAATACTTCATTCGGTTGCAATATACATATGCATTCTATATCAGAATGTGTTTCCCACGCTAGGGGCCACATTTTATCCCTAACCTTTATCGAAACTAACATTCAATAGAAAAAACGCATATAAATAAAAGCAATCGCAACCTGAACCTAAGAAGGTCAATGGATGAGTGAATCATAAATTGCCTTCGAATTGCCTATCAAATGTACAGAACTATTTCGCTCAATGTACTTCATCGAAAACAAGTATAGTAGGTAAAACACTCTGTACCTGCGGCAGCGAACTCTCTTTTGGTTATAACTTGAGTAAAGTTCAGCTGATCTTTATCATTCCGAAGTTTACTATATATTCAGCAGCTCGTTTTTTTTTAATTATAGGATTTGTTTTTCATACAACAAACCGAGCGATAGATGGCGCCAGTACTGTGACCATGTGGCTATGCCACTTTAGCTATTTAGCTTAAAACACAGATTAGGTTTATTGGAGACGGCGTGCTGCCGGTAAGAATGAGTGTCACAGAAAAGTGGAGGACTAAGTGTGTGTGTGTGAGTTAGAGATGTATGATATAAAAAGGCGGTAGTATCGAGCATCGTAAGTTGTTAGTGATGTGTTAACCAAATAGATGAACTGGATCTGTGATTGGAGCTGGATGAACGCAAAAGATCGCTGTGGCTGCAAACTTTCTTTTGGTCATTACTTGAGCATACTTCATCCGATCTTTATCATGCCTTCTTTCCACAAGTTGATAAATAATCTTTATTACTAATTATCTCTAAAAAGTGTAAACCATCTAAAGGGTTTGTTTGGAAATTAATAGGACTGATTTTCTTCCGCAGCGACTGTACTTCAGAGCATGCGCGCATCGACTGGATTCGGTAGAGGGCGTTCCTAGCTAACGAACGAGCGGCTGTTCAGTTGTCTCCGAGTACCTGGAGAGTTAGTACAGGAATTTTCGCGCGACGTGTTTCTGTGAGTGGTGCAAGCCGGCAAAAGAGAAACTCGGTAAATCTGCGACAGAGACGTTTGATATGATCAAGCAGGCTTACCCAGATGTTGCTTTAGCAAGAAGTGGTATGTTTCGGTGGCACCAGGCCTTTTCGGATGCCGGGAGGATGTCGCCGATGAAGACCGCTCTGGAAGACCTTTGACTTCGACAAACACCGACAATGTGGCTCGTGTGTGCAAATTTTTGAACTCAGACCGTCAGACCGTCGACTATGTATTCGTTTGATTGCCCAGATGTTAAATTTGTCAAAAATCTGTGGATCATGACATTGTGACGGAGCATTTGAACATGCGAAAGGTGCGCGCGAAGATGGTCCCAAAAGTGCTCACTGACGACCAGAAATTGTAAACAGCTACCTGACCAAGGCCGGCATCCCAACGCTTCCGCAGCCGCCCTACAGCCCAGATGTGCCCCCGGACTGAAAAGGCCGATGAAAGGCAAGCATTTTGAGACGACAGAGGGGATCAGCATGCACCGCTGCTCTCAAGGCTATTCCGGAGAAATATATGTAGATAAAAATATATGTCCCATACAAGTCAAACCTCTATCCTGACCGCCCTGAGATCTTTTCGTTCATACGGACGGACTTGGGTGTTGATGCTTTTCAAGAACACACACACTTTAGGGTCGGAAATGATTCCTTCTCCCTGTTACATAATTTTCCACAAACTTAATATACTCTATGTACCTTTGGTACAGAGGAATGTTCCCCAACCATAGCCCCTGGGGGACGAGCATACTCGTCAATTCACACCGAATGCTTGACGAAGTCATGGATCACTGTGTGCTAGAGAGAGACACAGTTACATTTTAACGCTCTCTTCTTGGAAAACCCTAGTACAGAGTATAAAAACTCTTTCTCTCCTGAGCCTTGGCAGACGTTTGACTCAAGTCGGTGTGAATAGCCCAATGTAGTCGGCAAACTCCGGGCTACGGTTAGCAAATGCTTGACTAAAGTTTCAACTGTGGGAAAAGAAATCCTTTAGACAGGTAGTTCCGGCTGGCCACATGTACGGGCCACACATAAACCTTACGGTCCTTAGTGATACCGGGTGCTTTTTTGGGTACCATTTCTGTTAGAACTTCTAGAGGATCTTTGACGTTTTGGCAAATGCCAATTGTTGTTTGCGGTCCTGGCCACATCTTCTAGAGAGGTGCAGTTGCAGATGAGGTGCTCTAGAGTTTCTACGACTCCGATCCTTTAAAAATCGTTAAAATTTTTTGGGTTATGCAAATTAATTATTCTGATTTCTACCTACTTTAGCACAAAAAGTTAAAAAATTAAAACATAATATTCAGAGATGCAAATCGGTTCTGAACCCAACCCGTCTTAAACCCAACCCAACCCCCCCTTTCCGCCCGCCCACCCAACCTCAAACCGAACCGGTGTGATTTCAAAAATGCTGAACCGAACCAAAAACCGAAAAATAAAATGGTTCGGTTCGGTTCACTTTAGCTTTTGAGTTACTGGTGAATAGTGAGCAAAATCTGCAGTTAGCTTTAAAATAGTACGAAAATACTTGGAAAAGCTGAGTTATTGTAAAAAAGCTAAGAACATCGACCTTATTAAATTTGCTAAGGACCCAAAGTTGTAATTGATTGTATTATCCGTTATGGGGTCAACTTACTCAAACATTAACTTTTTACCTTTAATTGAGATTGGCTTCAAATCGAAAATGAGTATGAGTATTTCTATGGGTGGCAGGCATGAAAAATTAAGGTTGAAAAAAGGGAGGACGACATAGCTCAATAATTGTCAACTCTAAGGAAAAAAGAGCTCCGCCTACTTTTGAATTCGAATTCTTAGATTCCAGGAATTAAGCCTGCTATCAGAAGAAGGAAAAACGTTAATGAAAACAGAACAGATATTTATTCAATTCCATAAAAAAGTAAAATATCGATTGTAAGCGTTTACCTAAATATTATTAAATATTGGATTATTTAACAGGAAAGTCAACATAAACATTGCTCGAATAGTTCTAGCAATTTCACCCACACAAGTGACAGTAGAATGAACATTTTCCAGATTGGAGTTTGTTTTATCAGACTTGAGCCAATATCGATGAAAATATGCTAGGAATATTATATATATTATGTTTTGAATAAAATTCCATCATATTGAAGATAATTTAAGTTTTTTAAAATCAATATTATTCCCTGTTGTTTAGAGTTTATTAAAAATTAAATGTTTATTATATAATAGGATGTGTTCTATATATCGACGTCGATTTCCGTATGAACTTATGAATTTCGAATTAGAGTTGTTTAAGCTTATATGTGAAGTGCCAAATATGTCAGAGATTACTTGATCGGTCAAAAGAAGATTGTAATTATTTTACGATTTTGATCCACTTGGCTTTCAGTAGTCGATTTCAAACCGTCTAAGTTTCTAAACAATATCAAGTGACCAAAGATGTTTTCGTCATTAGATATGTAAATCTGTAGGATTTCAAATCAAAATGAGAACGTTTATACGGAAGTTGACATCGAAATTTTGAACATACCCGATTAACAGAAAACCTAACTTTTTGTTAACGAATAATCTGAGTACTTGTATCAAAACTATCTTTCTTTAGTTAATTAAATGAATAAAGAGAGAACCGAACCGAACCGAACCAAAACCGCGGTTCAGTTAGCCCCAAGAACCATGCAACGAACCGAACCGGCGGTTCAAAAACTGTGTGAACCACCGAACCGAACCATTCCTTATTTCCGAGTGGTTTGCGTCCCTGATAATTTTGCATTTACAAAAAAATATTGTCGGCATAAGAGGACATAACATTGAGTACTGTGAGTCCACGTCTGTAACTCCAATAAGACAGCCTTGCGGTGAAGCAAGATTCCGTGTGTATTTAAAACTACAAAGAATTGTTAATTTTTTTTTATGCTTCGAACTGACAGCGCAAAAATCCTTAATTACAGTTTCTGTAAAATTGATTGAGGTTGGTTTTGTTCTATGGTTTCCCGATCTTTTAAACCACGAATTGGTTTTTAGAGCCAACTGATCCGCGATTTCGAATAGGTTTAGTGTGAAGCAAGGCTGCCAGTACGCAGATTCAGAGTTCATATATAGTTGACAGATACTTGCCTCTACTTTCGGCCAAGTCTAGACATATTTTTGCTGTAAATCGTCAAACAGTAGTCGAATGGACCATTCCTTATTGTTATTTATTATTTATAGGTTCACTACAAAAAGCTTACAAAAGAGCAATATGCAGAATCTGGATTGCATTTATAATAAATTTATTCTGAAATAATTTTAATTCCGAAATTAATTTTAAAATTATGCTTTCCGTTCGTACCTAATAATGTAAAAGTTTAAAAGTTCTTAAGAAATGGACGTAAATGATTGATTGAACTGAACGGGTATTTCTTAGGTTCGGATGTTAAATATTTAAATATTTTAATTATATTTAAATACTCCAACGGGTTTGCAGCTCAGGTGTGAAGCATTGTTCATATATTATCATGCCTGTGTTCGTTTTTAAATTTCTCTTTCATTTTTAATAAATGTTGGTCCAGACCGCTTAAAAAAACTTTAAGTATTTTTACATAAACCCTCGTCAGATTCTTCTAGCAGCTAGCAGATGGTTATTATTCCGACTAGAGTGTTACACTATCTGCTTAATGATGGATACCTTGTGAAAGTCAGGCATAGTCAGTGCCGTGGAAACTTTGGATAAATGCATTATGGGTTACGCCACGCTTTTACTCGCTGGTTTTATAACTTTTGAATTTTTCACACCCCCTTTGGTTCTACGTACGTCCCTGTACGCTCTGGTCCTGGTATAATTTGCCAAGTGTACGTCTTTAGTACATTTTAAGCGGCTTTCTCCAGTTACAGTTTTAGAGCAGGCAGCGTCTCCAACTCATAACTCATAACCAGAGAGACATTTTGTCACATTTTGCATTTTAATTTAATTTGAAATTTATGAACAGCTTTGTCGACCTTTAGAAGGTAAGCGGCAGATAGCGCAGCAACTAATTAGAATTTCATTCTTTGCTCATCTTCATCTCGGACTGCTGTACACTAGGGGGTCCGGCACTCTCTCTATTAATTACTTGATAATGGTTTACTTCCTGTTGCCACATAATAGCATAATTAATCGATATTAAATGAACAGCCGGAAAATAACCACAAAAGGTTAAATTAAACGAAGTAATTGTTACAGAGGCAAGCCTCTGCACCCCCAGGACGCAGACCAGCAGCCAGCAGGAGGGTGGGTCCTTTAACAATGCATAATAAACAGACGAGCAGACACGAACCAAACCAAAATCCAAGAGGGGAAAAGCTCGTTGAGTTTTTGATTTTTCAAACGGGGTGGAGCAGGAGGGGGAGGCCTGTAAAGCGTACAAAGTCACACGGCAGGTGGCAGGCAAAAGGCAAAAGACCTAAAGTGATTTAAATGCATTCTTAATGGGATGAAATTATGTGCTGGGTCCTGTCCTGTGTGCTCTCCTCTGCTGATTTGCGGTTTATGAATATGCAAAGATTTCAGCTTTTGATGTGTCAGTAAGCAGCAGGAGAGAATGAAGTGTAGTCCTTGGGTTAAGTCTTAAACTTTAACTATACATTTTTTAATTAAAATTTTGAGCTATAAAATTATTATTAATACCTCTCTCTTTATCGTTCCGCTAAAATCCGCTTAAAATAATTTCAAAATAAGAATTTGTTGTGAGGGTCACGCCCATTTAGAATCTTATCAGGGCTAAGCAGTCCGTGGCATGAGGAGGTCACAGCTTTTGCAGACCATGGGTAAAATAATGCGGTGTCAAGTGGCCATGAAGTGAAGGAAAATTTAATTCTCCATCAAGAGAATATGGGCGAAAGTTGTAATAGCGATGTACTCGCTGGGAACGGGCTCTTAATTCCTCGACTGTATCGGTTAATTCAATAACTTTCTCGGCCAAATGCGGTTCAGGTGGATAGAAGTCATCACCTAGAGTAGAATCGTGGAAAATAATTTCACAGAATTTGGTATTCATATTCATCAGTCTAACCTGGTAGAATGTAAATCCACATATCCTTGCACTTGTAAACCACAGGCAGGTATAATGTGGTGCCCAATTGACTCCGCTGACGTGCAAACTCCAACAAAGTATGGTAATCAGTGATAGACATTAGGCGCGACAGCTCATAGACTTGAGGAGGGAGAAACCAAAGCTCGCCGAGTTTGGCATTCTGAAGAAACTCCTTGGGAGAAAGCCACTAAAAGGAAAAGAAAGGATGTGAAAATAATGAGGTAGTCAAAGATTAAAACTCCACTCACCAGTGCCTCCTTCACCTCGGAGGGCTCAATAAGCAGACCAGGTTGTGAGTCCACAAATGCGATGAAGAAAGCCGTCTGAAAGCTGCAAAGAATTATATGTGTTTGGATTTTATCCAGGAATTAATACCACAAAAAACCTTACCCCTTGCCCATAGCTGCAGGACTAGCCCATGCGCTCCATTCATGTAAAGCCCACAAATCGGGCACTACTCTCATCACTCGACACAATTCCAAGAATTCACTGGGTTTATCATGCACCCGCTTTTGCCAATACTCCAGATCCGACAGTTCCCGAAACTTTGCTATCTCACCATAATCCAAATTCTCACGACTCCTACACAGCAATATGCCCACCTCTTCAAAGCATTCCCTCAAAGCGGTCAAACGTAAGGTAATCTCCCTGTATAACCAAAAAGTACAAAGATCAACTCTAATCTCTAAACTATCTACATAATCTAAATTAAGACTCACCTGGCCCAAATGCTTGATCGTTTGAAGAAGCGGTCATAGCAGCCAGTGCCCTGGGGAGCCAATATACTGGGTCTATCATCACGTATAAGCACCAGACGACGCAGTGCCTCTTGGGAAACTCCAAATTCTTCGAAATATTTCAACCAGTCCACACTTTCATCTGCTTGTATGTCTAGTATTCCACCAGGAAATACAGTTTGATTAAGTATTTTAGTTGTGCGTTCGCTGCGCTTCAGCATAAGCAGCTGGAAGATCAATTAGAGCATTTGTAGGAATTGTTTGAATTGGAGTTTAAGCACTTACATTGTAATTGGAGGAGAACTGGGACTTGGAAACCAGCAGTAGACTGGCCGAGATGCGCCATTTATTGTGGATGACAGCTGGCTGGCTCATGATTATTAACTAAATTCAGGGGGCCACGACGTTTCTACTCCCACTGCTCCTACATTTTTTTATCTCTGTTCAAATCAGCTGTTTTGGTTGTTATCGATAACAACCAATCGAACCGTTACATAGGGGTCTGTGCTTAAAAATAAAGTATACGACGCGTTCAGCCGTTACAAAAATAATATGTACAATAAATGACTCGAAGAAGAGTGTTTTTCGTAGTAGGATTTTTTAATTTTTATGAGGAATTATTCTGTAAGATCGAATAATTCAATACCTCCTATTATAACTGGTCACGTGCAATCTCAAGAACAGAAGAAAGACGGACTGAAGAACATGAAGGAAGGAAGAAGAAAAAAGTATGAAGAAATAAGGAAGAAAGGAAAAATTAAGGTAAAAAAGAGAGGTAAGAAGAAATAGAAGAAAGTCACAAAAGAAATAACCAGGGGGAAATGTGGATAAAATAAGGAATTCAAAATAAAAGGAAAGCTGACACAAAGAGAAAGTTACAAGAATAACAATTAAAAAAAGTCGGTCAAGCTCGACTTTAATATACTCTGTACCTGCTAATGCGTATGCTCATTAGTAGATATCGGAATTTTAGGTGAAATCATATTTTTAATAGGTGGTCCTTAATATTTTGATAGCATACAAATATGATTCATGGAAAGTAGATTATTTTAAATCCTCATTCGTTCTGCATTTTTGACATATTTTCATATCTTCGACCTACATACATATTTGAGAATATGCCTTTCTCTATCGTTCCGGGAAAAGCCGCTTAAAGTCCGTGGTATGGGCAGGTCACAGCTTTTGCAGACCATGGGTAAAATAATGCGGTATCAAGTGGCCATGAGGTGGTGGGAAATTTATTTCTCCATCAAGAGAATACGGTTGGTAGTTAAAACAGCGATGTACTCGCTGGGAACGTGCTCTTAATTCCTCGACTGTATCGGGTAATTCAATAACTTTCTCGGCCAAATGCGGTTCGGGTAGGTAGAAGTCATCACCTAGTGTACAATCCTGGAAAATCATTTCGCAGAATTTGGTATTTATCAGTCTAACCTGGTAGAACGTAAATCCACGTATCCTCGCACTTATACATCACAGGCATATACAAGGTGGCACCCAATTGTCTCCGTTGAAGCGCAAAATCCATCAAAGTATGGTAATCTGTGATAGACATTAGGCGCGACAGCTCATAGACTTGGGTAGGGAGAAACCAAAGCTCGCCGAGTTTGGCATTCTGAAGAAACTCCCTGGGAGAAAGCCACTAAAAGGAAAAGAAAGGATGTTAAAATAATGAGGTAGTTTAAGATTAAAATTCCACTCACCAGTGCCTCCTTCACCTCGGAGGGCTCAATAAGCAAACCAGGTTGTGAGTCCACAAATGCCATAAAGAAAGCGGTCTGATAACTGCATTAATTTGTATGACTTTAACTTCTTCCCTGGAAATACTTCATCGAAAAAACCTTACCCCTTGCCCATAGCCGCAGGATCAGCCCATGTGCTCCATTCATGTAAAGCCCACAAATCGGGCACTACTCTCATCACTCGACACAATTCCAAAAAATCACTGGACTTATTATGCACTCGCTTTTGCCAATACTCCAGCTCCGACAGTTCCCGAAACTTTGCTGTCTCACCATAATCCAAATTCTCCCGGCTCCTACACAGCAATATGCCCACCTCTTCAAAGCATTCCCTCAAAGCGGTCAAACGTAAGGTAATCTCCCTGTATAACCAAAAAAAGTACAAAGATCAACTCTAATCTCAAAACTATCAACATAATCTACTTTGACTCACCTGGCCCAAATGCTTGATTGATTGAAGAACCGGTCATAGTAGCCAGTGCCCTGGGGAGCCAATATAGTGGGTCTATCATCCCGTTTAAGCACCAGACGACGCAGTGACTCTTCTGAAACTCCAAATTCTTCGAAATATTTTAACCAGTCCACACTTTCATCTGCTTGTCTGTCCAGTAGGCCACCAGGAAATACAGTTTGATTAGGTATTCTGGTGGTACGTTCGCTGCGCTTTAGCATAAGCAACTGGAAGATCAATAAGAGCAATTGTAGGAATTGTTTGAATTGGAGCTTAAGCGCTTACATTGTAATTGGAGGAGAGCTGGGACTTGGAAACCAGCAGTAAACTGGCGGAGACGCGCCATTTATTGTGGATGACAGCTGGATGGCTCATGATTGTTAACAAAATCGAGAGGGCCACGACGTTTCTACTCCCCCTGCTCCTAGATTTGTAATCTCTGTTCAAAACAGCTGTTTCGATTCTTATCGATAACAACCAATCGAACCGTTACATAGAGAGTCAGTGCTTAAAAATAAAGTATATGAAACGGCTAAGTAACGGCTAAATTACAAACAAATATTTATTGAACAACTCGAAAAAGAGAATTTTAGGTAGTAAGTTTTTTTTCTTTTTATGAGGTTTTAATACATCCAATTATAACTGGTTACTATGTACGCTATTAAGCTCTGTAGTGCTATCTTAGCACTAATCGTAGGCAGATTCAAATTATAGTATATATAAAGGAGAGGGAGGTATAGTAAGAGAAAATAATGCGTTAACTCCCAGCGTAATGCTGACTACCAACTTCATTATTAAGAGAAATATACCGGTTTTAAAGCGGGCATCATTGAGTCCCGACCTCAATCCAATTGAGGATCTCTGGGGTATACTATCCGCAGCTTAAATGGACAATAGAGCAAGAAAGGTCAAAAATTAAGCTATCTCACTTAAATCATTAGTTAACTCCATGCCTTTTTGGGGGTAACGACATAGCTCCGACGACATATCTCCGCCGTTTTCCAAACGACATATCTCCGCGCGGAGTTAAGTCGTTTGGAAACGACATATCTCCGCGCGGAGATATGACGCTTTAAAATGACATAACTCCGCGCGGAGATATGTCGTTTGGAAATCGGTGGAGAAATGTCGTTTTAAAACGACATATCTCCGCTGTGATCAATGGCGTAGTTATGACGTTTTAGAACGTCATATCTCCGCCGTGTTCCAAACGACATATCTCCGGGCGGAGGTATGTCATTTCAAAACGACATATCATCGCCATGTTGCAAACGACATATCTCCATGACCGTGTTTGAGAGTGATAATATTGAGAACAAACCAGTTTTTCTCACTAAAACCCATTTTTCGAACGAACATTTGTATGGCAGCTACAAGAAGTAGTTATCCGATCCGGTCGGTTCCGACATATTAGCAGCGTGCACTAAAAAGAAGACTCTGTGCAAAGTTTCAGCTCGATAGCTCCAAAACTGAGGGACTAGTTCGCGTAGAAACAGACAGACGGACAGACGGACGGACGAAGCTTAATCGACTCAGCTCGTCATGCTGATCAAGAATATATATACTTTATGTGGTCGGAGATGATTCCTTCTATGCGTTACAAACTTCTGGGCAAAATTATAATACACTTTTCAAGTGTATAAAAATAAATGACCAATTTCAACTGAAATATTTTTGTAGTGTAGTTTGGAATGGTGATCTCAAAAAATCAATTTCAAAAATTTTTGCATGGAAAATTTAAAATATGAATTTTTAAACGCATAGAAAAAAATATAAAAAATCAAAAAAATATTATTATTTTTTCTACTTAAGAAACTCAAAATAAGTTTATTCTTAGCACAGAACCTAAAATGGTAAAAAATTCATTGATTTTTATGAAGTTTTTCACTCTAAACTCGAATCTGCCTTCATAAATTCCATATCTCTAATAGATTAACTGTAAAATGGACATAAAAATGCAGAAAATGGCTTATTTAGCCTTTTTGAAAGAACCCTATGTCCTAGAAACGGATTATTTTTCAAAAATTGTAAATGTCAAGTTATAGTACTCAGTTGTATCTGTAAATTGTAGTTTATACTTTATAAATTTTTATAAGATATAAGTTCGTAACCGATCTGCAAAGTAAGGCCGATTTTTTTTTTTTTTATATTTTCTTTGCAAATGAGTATATTTACCGGGTATATAACAATCAGGCTTTCTTTCTTACTAGCTTTAACAATAATTATTTATAATCTGTTATATGCTTATTAAGGGTAACCTTGTCATTTTTTAAAGGTTTAAAAACAAAATAAATTACACAAAAACAGTAAATGATATTAACAAGCGGTTTGTATTCGATAGGTAATCGGTTAAACTACATTTATAAATTTTTGTTGTTGTTGTAGCTCGTGCGGCTGTTTATGTATTGCGGTTCAAAGTTGGCCAAAAAATTAAATCCTTGGCCCATGGTTGCAAAAATTGAAAATAAGAACTCAAATAATTAATTTATAACAAATTTATCATTACCCACTGTAGCAAAAAAAGTCGAGAGAAATATGAATGTCTGGGCAACGGGAAAACAACTTAATTTGTCTCACAAACCATCATTTTTGTATATCTTCTTTCGTTGTATTTTCCGGTTTTCGCATTTTTAATTGGTTACAAGCGACATATCGGCGCTCGGAGTTATGTCGTTTTAAAACGTCATATCTCCGCCGATTTCCGCCGCAAACGACATATCTTCGCGCGGAGTTATGTTGTTTTAAAGCGACATATCTCCGGAGATAGTATTGACACGGAAAATGTACTGGGCGGAGATATGTCGTCGGAGATATGTCGCTATGCCCCTTTTTGTCTATTATTGAATAATGGAAAGTTGATCGATTACACTGTTCTACAGTGAAAAGTATCCCGAGCATCTTAAGCAATTTTCTGCGTGCCAACTCATGCTGATTACGAGTTGGTATTCAGATATAAATTAAATTAAGTTTTTCATGTATTAAAATAGGATTTCCGCTACTTTCTTCTAAAGTTTTGTTGTCTATTACCATAAGTAATAAAACTTGTTACCAAAAACACGTATACAGATAGATCATTACATCTTAAAACTCGTCGATGATCTAAATCGAACCGTTTTGCATTGTAAATTTAGATTCTGTTCAGAATTTTCGAAAAGGACTCCGTTTCGGTTAAGGGTTCGGTTTAACAGCTGAAATCAGCGGTTCGATTACGATTTGCAACCTTGGCTTATGATGGAGTTCTCTTAAAGCCGACTCCTTTATCATCAAAATTTAGTTCGCTCTATATCTTTGAATCAAATCATGGAATATAGATGGTTGTCTGCTGTTCATCCCCAACTCACCTTTTAGAATATTTTCGTCCTAAGTCCGCTGAGGATAAACTCGAAACTGTATTGAATTTCACCAACTAATTGAATTCCCAAATACTTGTATGTGAAGCTGTCTTATCAAAACTGACATTTTCAAATTCGCACTCGTGCAGAATGCAGCAAAACCGCTGATTAAAGAGTCAAAACACCATTAAGCGATTAGTTTCTATGTAAGCACACGCGTTCAACAAGCTAAAACATATTTAAACCGAGTCGGAGACCAGTGGAAAGGCACTTGCATTTGCAGTTTCCATTGGAGAGCAACTAAGACTTTGTAAAATGAAAATTCCTATAGCCATTTTATTGGTAGCCTATGTGGCCTACAGTTCTGGCCATGATCAGAACCGAAAGATCGAGGAATTGGTCAAGAAAAATACCCAGGAGCTGGGCGAGACCAACAAGCTGTTGCGTCACATTGACACCGTGAATGACCAAATCAAAAAAAATCTTCAGCAGCAACAGGAGGCCCTACGGGCCATTGCTTCGATTGAAGAGTTGATGGCCAAGCAGAATGTGTTCTTGGATGCCCAATCGGTGGCTTTGCACGAGGCCTTCCAGAATATCTCACAAAAGGGGGAAGCCGCTGCCAAGCGGACTGCCCAGGAGTTGAAAGGCCTGGCCAATCTACAGGAGAGCACCAAGCAGCAGATTGGCGATTTGGACCGGAAACTGGAAGCCTTCCAGCGACATGTGGTTAGAAGTGCCAGAGGCGTAGACAAGAGCATCGACGAGTTGACCAAATTGGTCACCCGTGCCGTTCTTCCACAGCTCAATGGGCTGCAGTGTTCCTTCGATAGTCTTGAGACCTCCCAGATAAATATCGAGGTGGAGCTGAAGAATTTGGGTCGCATCAAGGACATCAGCGAGGATTCCAATCAGAAGCTGAACATTTTGGAGGGCCAGCTGAAGCAACTGAACAGCACACAGACGATTCGTTTGGACAGATTGACGGGAGCGGTGAGACATTTGAAGCCCTTAAACTCTTGGCAGATTGAGGGTGCACTCAGAGAGCTGATCATCTCGCAGAAGCGCATTGAATTGGATTTGGAGA
This sequence comes from Lordiphosa stackelbergi, assembly GCA_018904235.1. Classification (NCBI taxonomy): domain Eukaryota; kingdom Metazoa; phylum Arthropoda; class Insecta; order Diptera; family Drosophilidae; genus Lordiphosa; species Lordiphosa stackelbergi. The sequence continues at coordinate 85,072 of JAEIFU010000396.1, forward strand.
ACTGTGGCAAGCGTCCGCATCACCCACATCATCTTCCACAGCCAGAACCTTACTCTGAAGGGTATGAACTAGAAGCTCCTCAACATCCCCGTCCAAATCCACATCCACACCGCCAGCCCCAACCCAAGCCAGTGGATCTGGTCCAAGTTTGGAACATCAAGGAACCCCAAAAGCAAGGTAAGTCCACCGCTTTCAGTTATTTCCACCAGCAAACTAAGATTTGCGGTTTTCAATTCTAGGTGACGTTCATCGTGTCAGCGCCTATGCCGAAACGCCTGAACGCAGGCCAAAATCCCATGGACCCAAGAAGAACACGCCAGCCCAAACCCACTCTGTCTCCTGGCTGGAACCCTTGCCCTGGGAAGCTGTACCACATTATCAATCCGCCCCAGCACCAAAACCAACAAAGCCTGAAACTCATCCTTGGGAAGTTGAACCACTATACGAGTCACGTCCAGCCCCTGCACCCAAACATAAGCACGAGCCGCAACCCTGGGAATCTTCTCCTGCCAAACCAAAGTATCAAACCGAGAACTGGGAGGTTGTCCAACCCAAGCACAAAAAGGATCCACAATCTTGGGAAATTGAGCAGCTCTACGAACCCCATCCAGCTCCTGCACCCAAACATAAGCACGATTCCCAGCCTTGGGAGACAGCTAGGCCCAAACCTAAATATGAATCTCAGCATAAACCTAAGCAATCCGCTCAACATTGGGAACACGAATCTCGTCCAGCTCCAAAGCCGCAAACCTGGGAATCTTATCCAGAACACCAGCCTAAGCCCAAGCCAACTGCTCCGACATATATCGGCTCCGGACCCAGACACCCCTCACCACCACAGAAACCTGGCGATAAAAAATATCCTTCACGTTACACTGCGCCAGCTTCCTATGGCCCATCACCGCAATCGCATTACCCAAAAGCTCCACTCGAGGACAAACGCATTCCCCAACAAGAAGAATCCTGGCGAATCTGGTACGGCGATGCTTCTCAGCCGGGGGCATATTAAAGGAAATATCAACTCAATGACAAAAATTGGCATCGGAGCATAAAACAAGTAGATCGAATGTAATACCCTCTCCATCAGCATACATATTTATATATATTTATATAGAACCTAACGAATTAATAAATGCACGAATATAAATATAGTACAGAATATATTTACAATTTATTGCACTTCAAATCTTTTATAGCAAGTTAGGTCTTAAAAACTGATTGCACATCTGTTTCAAAAGAATAATCCTCGAACGATTTAGGTCTTCTTAATTATTTTAAAAGTCTGAAACTAGTTTTACTTACCTACATGCGAAAATTAGTGGCTCCAAGATCGATGCGGTTATGCACACATATATGAAAATTATACTTGCTCTGCTATGAAAAAAAGATTTATTTTTGCAATGCATAGTTTTATCATATTTAATATGCATTTTTCATATCCTTTGGATAATTTTCTGATCCATTGGATGAACATCTAAGATCAATTTGACAATAAACGGACAATAAGATCTTATTTATACCAAAACTATCCAGTCCAAATGGATTAGGTATCATCCAAATGTCCACTGGATAAATTGTCTTCAAAAAAATCACCTCTACAGAAAAATGGTATAACGATTTTGGAAATAGATTATCAAGACAAAAGGACGTCAATCAACTTGATTTCTTAGTACTTTCACTTTTGCTAATAAAGCACAATGAGTTCAATTGCAATCTTCCTTCTGTTTTGAAAGAATCTCGTTAAATTCGTTCAGGAACAGTCACTCGATGCTGTGCAGAAAAAGCTAATGCTTAATCGGGGCATCTTTGGGCAATAGTTCGAGTTGCATACATTCAATATTTCATAAACATTTGGCTATTGAAACTATTTGTTCGAGTACCGCACAACTTGAAAATCGCCCAAAAAGCTACTATTGTCATTAATATCAGATATATTTCAAATTAAGTCAGATCCAAAAAAATACCAAATGGTATCCTGCTTTGTATGAAATACTGAATTGATTAAAATTAAGCTGTTTTCCTTTAGGATCTAGCTATTTTGTGAGGCTGAAAAGGGACCTCAATACTAGCTGTTTTTTATAATGAAACTGTAGTTTTTTTTAAGCTATTTAGAACGTATAGCAATATTCTGCTAGTGAAACGAAAAAAATACCCATTGAAAACTATAAATCTTTAAATCTTACTCACATATCATCACTATCTTTGTATATTTTAAAATAAGGTTTTTTCTCCAATATTTAGTGTTATTGCTTAAATCTCTAAATTCTAAAAACAATTAAAAATTTTGGTTGCAACATTTCGCCAACTAGATAGTCAAATAAGGGTGAATGGAAATTTGAAGTAAGATGCCGAATATCGCAATCAATTTTTAGTAATGGGCATCAGCAGTGAAAGCTTCATTTGTTGGGGTTTTATGGAAATCTCTTAAGAGTTTGGGTGACACAGAACTTCGAAAAATTAAATTTTCTGATATGAAATTTAATCTCTCGCATTGAAGTTGTCATTTTTTAACTTCTGAGTTAATTAGATGTTTTATTGAATGATTTTTTTGTTTGATAATTCGTATTGATGTAAAATATTAATTTAAATTCAAGCCATTCTCATTTCGAATTAGATAGATCGGAATAGGGAAAAGTATTGGGTAATTCAGTTAAATCGATTTACCATCAATACTGTCGAATAAAGATGAATTGAAATCTTAAGCTTACAGCCATATAACAACATTATTTTTCGGAAACCTTTCCCCTGAACGTTTTTTATATCAGATTCAGCATGATTTGTTCATACTCGGAAACGGGAACAGGCCTGATTTTCACCAAAGATATATATTGGCATTTCCACCGAAAGGTAAATGTAAAAATGGCTATACAGCTCCTCCAACGGGGCCAAGCTAAGCTTCTCTCAATCTCTTGGCGTGTGTGCTTTAAATTTTTCGCACAAGAGAAAGGCACCTACAGTTTAACGCCAAATCCGAACGGCAAAGTTCGAGAAGCTTTTTCATGGCTAGTTACTTCACAGCTGGCGCCAATAGCTGGTAAAGATGACCGGATGTGGAAAAGCTATTTTTTAAAGAAAGAAAACTCTTTTATTACATGTTCCGGAGGCGGGATCGAACCCAGGCCGTGCTAGTGCAATTTTTCCCATTTTCACATTAATTTTGCATATTTTTTTTTTAAGTGCTTACATTTACCCATGATTCGCTGAAACCGGCGTTTTAATGGTTGCCAGCGAAAACCACTTCTGTTATGGTCCCGTGCGAATGTCATGTTTTTTTCTGCAATACTCTTAAAAATAAAAATTTGCACCAATTGTAGGGCTATTGAAGAGCTATAAGTTAAGCCTATTGTGAAAATAAAAATCCGTTTTATTTTGACTTTTTCTTAAATTTAAAAGCGTTCGATAGTCACGTTCGACGTTATGGAACATTGGACATTGTCTATATTGAAACGAACTGATTTTTTTAAATTCAAATTTAATGGGAAAATATAATATTTTATTCAAGTGGTAGCCAGTTTTAAGCAGCCAATAACAAAAACAACTAAGAGCAGTTATCCTTTAAAGCCTGGACACACTAAAAAAGAGGCATGTGTTGTGAGTAAGTGAAGAAGAGAGGTCGTCGGTTGTTGCCAGAACACACAACGCATTAATTTGCAGAGCTAAGTTGCTTAACTCTACCCATATCATATAAATTGGATAATCATTAACGTTTTAATTTCTTGAAGGAAAAATAGTGTGAACATCGGTTTCAGGTTGCAGTTTGGCTGGAGGAGATTTCCGGGACACTTCAGAATAAGTTTTAAAAGCAGTCTTGGGTACAAATGAAAATAAATCAAAAAACATGTTCCTTGTGCAATTTAAAAGAAATTGAAAACATACGTCACTTTCTGGGAAGATGTCCTGTGCTCAAAGAATTTAGATTAATGTATTTTAGAAAACCAACACTAAATGAGGCAGAAATAATATCAGTATTAAATGGAAACGGCTTAGTTAATTGGGTAAATCTGGCAGGATATGTAGAGAAGGCCATTCTTTATAGAAAACTTATTATAAGCGAATTTGTTTAATTGTGTTCGAATATTATTAAATGTATTAAATTTAAAATTTTGTTAGTATTTAATCTAAAATTATTGTTCAAAAATGTGTCTAGATTTAATTAAATATAAATGTTCACAAAAACAAAAAGGCAAAGCTAACTTCGTCTTTACCGAAGTTTTGATACACTTGAAATAGCTTGTCACAACGGTTAGCGACTTGGACCAAACTTCGCAAATCAGCTTAAAAACATGACATATTACCGTGTTTGAGAGCGATAATATTGAGAACAAACCAGTTTTCCTCACTAAAACCCATTTTTCGAACGAATATTTGTATGGCAGCTACAAGAAGTAGTCATCCGATTCGGTCGGTTCCGACATATTAGCAGCGTGCGGTAAAAAGAAGACTCTATGCAAAGTTTCAGCTCGATAGCTCCAAAACTGAGGGACTAGTTCACGTAGAAACAGACAGACGGACAGACAGACGGACGGACAAAGCTCAATCGACTCAGCTCGTCCCCCTGAAAAGAATATATATATGTGGTCGGAGATGATTCCTTCTATGCGTTACAAACTTCTGGGCAAAATTATAATACACTTTTTAGTGTATAAAAAATGTATAGTGTGTGTATGTCAATACTGTGGAGGACAAACGATCGGGTATCTGGCGACGAGCTGGGCAACCCCGGTGCAGTAGTTCAAAACAGTATTTGGCAGTCTACATACTACCGGCAGACGGATTGATTTCCATGCCGGCGTATCCGTACCATATTTATTTTTAATAAATATATATTTTATCTATCTATCTATCTAATGTCGATTTATAACAAGACAATAAATTTTACTTGTGCAGCAACAGAGACTTTACAAACGATTGTTTTTTTGTGTCTGTTTGTAACTTTTTAAGTTAATTTTGAAGCTACTTTTGAGCTTCAATAGTTGGCAACACCATATAAGGGACTTTAAAGGCATCTTGTTGTAGGGAAACAGTCTTCTGAGGGATAAAACAATTGACCGTACAGCAAAAAGTTCTGAATAAGATTGTTTAAATTTGCTCTTTTCTCATGTAAAAAGGATATAGGCCGGAAGTGGGGTTTCTCCCCATATATAGTACACTGGCTCTACACAGCCGTGGTACGCCCAATACTATTATATGAGTCACTAGTATGGTGGCCAGCACTCGGGAAACAAAACGTCCTGAACAGCATAAACACAGTACAGAGAAGTGCTGAAATATGTATGAGCGGCGCGCTCTGAACCACACCAACGGAAGCGCTCAACATAATTTTTCATCTAGTACCACTAGACCTTGTAGCTAAACAGATGGCTACCATTACAGCCCTTAGACTACAAAAATCCGATACCTGGGACGGGGGTAATTCAGGACACTCCACAATACTTAGCCACCAAGCGGGTATACCGTCAAATACAGACTAGTGTATACCTCAAACGACGTTCGACAAATCCTACGACGTCTACATCCCAAGCCGAAGCGATTGGGAGAGCCTTCCTCATAGCAGAGCTAGCGCCATAAATATCTACACAGATGGCTCTAAGCTCGACGAAAAATAGGAGGGGGTGTTTTTAAATATATATTTGCGGTACAGAAGGGAACACATAGCTCTTCTGGTAGGAGCCCTAACGGGTCACTGTTTCACGCCTAGTCGTAGCACTGTAGAAGTTTATGAAGAAGAAGAGGAAACGGTAAAACACCTTCTGTGCCACTGCCCCGCTCTGAGTAGGAGGAGACTTAGGATCCTAGGTTAACCCTTCTTTACCAATCTCTCGGAGATGTCCGAGATAGAGATCCCAGCTCTACTACACTTTATTCTGTCCACACCCCCTCGGGATTAAAGGGTTAACAGGGAATATATGGCATCGCAACGGTCCCATGAGGCCTAAATGGGAGAGCAACTTGTCGCTCTCAGCCATTGCAACCTAACCAAACCTTGTGTAAAAGTAGTCTGGGGTCCATTGGTCTTAATCGTCTATTTTATTTAAATTATTATATAATTAAAATTGTTATTTGTGTTTTTTCATATTAAAACTTTTTCTCTCTTCATTTTCCATCCAAAAAAATATTTTAAAAATTAATAAAAATTTTCCCGAATTGGTATTATTTTGGTATATTCCAAGTTTCTTTAAAGTTGCCGAAATGGCAATAGCCATTTGTAGACCCATTTTCTGAATGAGAGCAAGCAGCAATCATCTTTAGAAATGTACAAATTGTCACGTTTTAGCAGTGGAATATCTATTCTAGTGGCCCATATAACAAGTTCACAAAACAAAAAAGTCACTCTTAATCTAAAATAACCTATTTAAAAACAAAGAAAAATTCTTCATCTGGAAGACGTGCCTATCAACGAATTAGCTTTATGTCATTTTGCTGCAGCCCAAAATGTCGTTGAACCAACTAAAACATGGTTGCGTATTTGGAGCTTTGATTAAACATGTGTTAAGAAGATGAACAGGTGACACCTGCTGCTATCACTAGTCAAATATTTCGTTAGTTTTCGGATTAAACAAAGCAAAACTGTGGCATTGACACGTTCCTGGTTTTACTAGTCAAAGGTACTTAAGCCGTAACCCACGCTTAGTGACAGTCATACTGAGATCCGTACTCAACCAAACCACAATGAGAAGTCTATTGATTCTATTGGTGTTTTGCCTTTTGGCTGTCTTAGCCACAGCGCAGGAAGAGAGAAGAAAAAATGATGACAAAGAAATCTTGGATATACTCAGAAGAGACAGCGAACAGCTCAACAGATTGGATGACAAGGTACAAGGCATAAGCAATACCCAAAAGGGCATTGAACAGAAAATCAGACAACAACGCGCTCAGTTAGAAGGAATTTCGCGTCTGGAGGAGGGTTTAACTAAGCTTCAACTAGATACCTCACGGAATTTTCAATTAACGGCCAGTGGAGTAAAAAATCTTACAAGTATCATTCGCTCTTTCGAAGCGAAAAACGACAAGGCTCTACAAGATTTGGGAAAAGGCGGCCTAGAGATCAAACAAGTCTTGCGCAAAGTGGATGTCAATCAAAATAAATACGAAAAGCAATTGAATGAGGTGTCCAAATCGGTGGAGCAACACATAGCCGGCCTAAACAAGTTGCTGAAGGAATCCATTATCAAGGATTTGTACGGTCTAGATCGCACAGCCAAGCAGCTGGGCCAGACACAAAGGAATATTGAGCATAAGGTGGCCTATTTGGATGAATTGAGTGCTTTGGCTGGCATAGCCAACTTTAAGGTGGATCAACTGGAGCAGGGAGTGCGTTCGCTAAACCGCACCCAGAATCAACGTCTCTCGTATGTAGGAGACACCATTCAAAAGGTACATGTAAGCACCTATCAAGTGGATCAAAAATTGGCGGTCCTATTAAGCAATCAGAAGAGTATAGAAAAGTCTCTGGATAATTGTAAGAAGTGGCAGCGTCCCACACAAACGGATAAGCCTCATGATTTGTGGCCCCTTCCGGGTCATGGCCCTACCTATGAGTAGGTGTACTTTACAAGGGACTTTACAAAAACTCGAGAATAATTTGTAAACAATTTACTAACTCAATATTTTGACAATTGCACTTTCAACACTTAAAACTAAATAAATGCACTACGAACTAAAGAACAAATTTGTTTCTAAAGGATTGACCTGTCCATCGGTTGGTTTAAAATTGATTAACAATTGGGATTGATGCTGATTCTTGTGCTCGCTACGATGCAAATTCTTGGCTAGCAAGCGAAAAGCCTCCATGGAAAGTCCTGTATCAATTTTTTCTTGACTGAAATCAGGATCGGTGGGATAGGCATCGTCACCGGGTAGCAAATGTACCTGGCCATCCGTACACTTGTACATAACTGGGTGGATTAGGACAATACCCTGGGCTTCCCGTTGTTGCGCAAACTCTTGAAGTTTCTCAATGCTGTGGAAATTTAAGCAGCGTGAAAGCTCATACATCTGAGGTGGAGGCAGCCAAAGTTCCTTGCTAAGAGCTGCTTTAACATAATCCAAAGGGCTACGCCACTGAAAAGAGTAAAATAAGTAGTATGTATAGAGTGAATCCTTGAAAACATTAAGTTAACTAACTCACCGCACAATCTTTGACCTCATTGGGTTCTATATGCAGGTTGGGTTTGGTCTCTAAGGTGGTCAAAAAGAAGGCCGTTTCAAAACGCGTCTTAAACGTAGACGGTGTTCTCCAAGCAGACCATTCCTGCAGAGACCATATATCGGGCAGAACATCCAACTCCTGGCAGAGCTTTAGAAACTGGCTGGCATCATTATGCACCACATGCTGCCAGTGAACACGATCGAATTGTTCATAAAAGCGGCCAAAACCCTGAAGAGAGGTTAAAGACTTGCGATCCCTGCAAAGCAAAATGCCGAGTTCCTCAAAGGTTTCGCGCAAGGCGGTCAACCGTAGAGACAGTGACCTAGGTAAGAGATTAAGAGAGGGTTAGAGCAAAGGCGGTGATCTTTAGGGTAATCAATTCACCTGAGTGGACCCTGAAATATTTCTGGACGCGATGCTGGGATCTGGTCAAACTTTTTAAGCTGTTCTGCACTGACATCAAAGTTTTTAAAGTAATTCAACCAGTCTGTTGAGCTATCCGCCTTATCACATACGCCGCCCGGGAACACAGATGAATCCGGCATAAAGCTAGATTTTGAGTGGCGTGTGAGCAGCAATGCCTGAAACAGTTAAATTTAAATGGGTTTAATCCAACGAAAAATACTTACATTATAGTCATATGTTGTGGGGGCGGCGGTATGGTCCTTGGCCAGCAATATTAAACTGCAGGATTGTCTGATCTTGGCCACTAATTGCTTGGACATAGTTTTCGTTCTTTTTACAGCTGACAAGCTTTGGCATTATCGATACTTTTGGGATCGATAACTTTGGCCAGCTGTTCTGAATTTTTAAACAGTGCAAGGTTCATCAGAAATGTAGAAGAATGGTTCCTATGGACAAGTCCACCTACAGACCCTCAGCTAGCCTTATACTAGCGGCACGAGATGATTCCTCTACCTTGTATGACTACAACGTGAGTAAGATTAAGTGTAAACCCTCTAAAAAGCAATCATCAACTCCTGCCCTTTAGCTGCTGCTCATCAAGCGCTCCGAACGCACTTCGTACATGTTGAATCACTGTGTCTTTCCTGGTGGTAATTTTGATGCTAAAGCAGATGAATCACCCGACTGGTTGGCATATTTCCACTCCTTTGGAGTCACACCAGCCCAACTGAAGCTGCTTAGCTGTGATCAGGCCTCGGATAGACCAGATTTCCTAACTAAGGGCGAGCATTTCTCCAGAGATATTTCACTCCGGTTGACTGCCATACGAGAAGCCTTTGAGGAAGTGGGCATAATGCTTTGCTTCACTCAGAAAGACTTAAAAAACTGGCCATCCCAATCGACGCATCTAATGCTGAAGCCTTTTGAACGCTTAGAATGGCAGCAGAGGGTGCACAACGACGCCTCACAGTTTCTGCAACTTTGTAGACACCTGAATGTGCTTCCTGATCTGTGGTCACTACATGAATGGTCAACCTGGAGGACGGCAGCCACGGCCAGTCGAAAACATGACACCGTCTATTACCTAGCTTGCCTGAATGAACAGGTTAATCAGGTGGATCTTCTTATCGAACCCCAGGAGGTAATTTCTTCACATTGGTTTAATCCTAGTCAGGCCTGGTCTAGTTCACAGCAGGGTGTCATATGGTTACCCTTTATGCTGCTCTATGAAATGGCCCGGCTGATGAACCTTCAATATGTGCAGGAATTACTGGAGTTTGCCCAGCAACGTCAAGTTAAGGGTTCCACTTTGATGCAGCCCATTTACTATCGCTCCGACGATAGCATGTTTGGAGTGCTTCCGGGTGATGATTTGTATTTAAAAGAGCCAGTTAAATGTACTGAGACTATTATACTGCCCGGATCTATAAGGGAGTACAACAACCAGGCCAAGCATTATAATCGATTTATAGTCTATGACTTTCATAGAGTCGATTTGGCTGCAAATGTGGCACCTTTAGATGGCCATCTACCTCTCCAGTCCCAAGTTAATACCAAACTAGCCAAATTATAAAAAGAATATATGTATATTTTGCTATAGCAGAGCACCCAAATCCTTTTGTATACTTCGACAGGCATGACATAGTAGATCCTCCTGCTCCAGTCTCTGCCTGGCCTTGTGCTCCAGACTTTCACCCGATTTAGGCACATTTACGCCCGCCTCAGACACCAATCTGGAGTACTCAATGGCCAGTAGAGTGTCCGATAGCTTTGTATCCAATGCGGATTGACAGTGTTTACATTTAAGCAGTTCAGGCTGATGATTGGAAGCCATTTTATCACCGGTTCGAAATACGGTTGACACTGTAGAAGCATAATTCTCTTGAAGATTAGCCACGAAGGCGGAGGTAAGATTCTGCAGGCTGGCTGTTTGTGCCTCACCATGTTCATTGCTGTGTTTTAGTGGGTTTAATTTCTGTGCACGCACATAGAATTCAACTTCCTGATCGTTGAGATCTTTAAGGGGTCTTAGTAAATGAATTCCATGGGGCAAGCGATCATCTAAGAGAGCCACATCCAAAGCAACGCTGCCTCCACGACCCAGTGCTATGGAGGTAAGCAGCTGAGTGGCCAAATCCCTGCTGATGGCAGAGTCAAACACATGCGTGCACTGTAAGTGTTGGGCCAAGGAGGAAATGTACCATTTTCGCTGCTGTTGAAGATAGTCCTGACGTGAGGTCAGACTGCGCATCTTTTTTAAGTCCAGCATTAGATCATTGTCTACACTGGGTGAGTTGGGTACGTAATCCTGCAGCAGTTTTAGTTCTTCTAGCGGTGCTCCCAGCTCTATGATATAGAAATCAAAGGGTTTATAGCGAGCTTGCAGCTCCAGCAGTTTAGCAGACGACACCGGCTCTTCATTCTCTCTAAGCCCGGATTCTTCGATATACACCACCCTGGCCTGACAGTGAAGTCGCTTGAAGGTATTCTGCGTCTGGGCAAAATGTAGCATGTCCAACAACACCAAAGACTCTGCCGAGCCATCTAGATGGAGCAGTACCTCACTGTGACGAGGTAAAGCCTTGGCTGCTCCCAAAGCAGCCCGAAACTTGTGCCTGACAAAGCTGAGGAAGCAGTTCCGACATTCAGCAGTTCGGAAATTCAGTTTGTAAAGCTCGGACGGGGAGTGGGCACCACACTTCTGGCACTCTCCACCCGACTGTATCACTTGAGCCGGCTGACATCCTCCACTTGGCATGGCATGCTGGCCACCCTCGTCACCAAAATCATCTTCCCCAATGCTGCACATGTTAAGATTAAACAATTTACACAAATAAATGAAATTACCAGGGCTGCGCGAAACGATAAACCAAAGAGTACAACATCACATAGAATACAGAGACATTAATCACAGACACTGAATAGTAGTAGATGGTTCCAAATTATTCTCATTGAGAATATGAATAGGTCTTTATTAAAAATGTAAAACTGCGATTTTCAATGGCAGCACTTAACCTGTGACATCGGCCAGTTAGAGATATCGAAAATTTATTTAAAAAAGCAATAAGAAAAAGCTATGTATGTGCCAAAAGAACTTCTTCATCCACGAAAATAATGATATAAAATAAATCTACACTGCCACATCAACACAGTGTTGCCGGACGGATCAACAGCACTTTATCAAGGTAGACCAAAAAATTCAGAGCATACGTGGTAAATTACCTCATACTTCGTCTCTGCACACTGAGCACATTTTAGAGGAACTCTTGGAATTTGATGATGATCCCACATCTAGTCAAGTCAATGAAATCAAAAATATATTGTGAAAAAATTAATTGGTATGAAATTTATTTAACGGCTTAAAAATCTCATGGTGTTGATTTAAGGGCCGATATGCTTGTTCCTTATCCCAAAGGAAGACTATTTAGGTGTGTCTTGTAACATATTTGGGGAATTCTAATGCTCCAGTATCTTTCTTGCTAATTTAATCAGCATCAGATTTTGGGCGTTTTGGTACATGGGCTTTGGTATTGTCGATGAATTTTCTGCTCGACTACATTAAGAATTAATGTCCACCTGCGTAAAGGTGGAAAGATCTGCATCATGTCCGGAATGGGGCGAGCTCCTCTTTAATAACTGTCATGATTTTGTCACATGTCATCAATATGTTTCTTACGCTGCAAGGCGTTTCAACTTTTTCCTGCCACCTTAATATATAAAATAAATATATTTAATAATGCATGACAAGTTTTTCTGCCACTACTTAATTTGATGAGGAACGTATGGAATAGAAACATTTTGCTCCAAGATGTTAGATGTTGCTCAGTGGAAATAGCCTATTAAACGGAGAATTATTCATTTCCGATTTATAAATACTTTTATCGAACCGATCAAGATTCCATAAACACAAATATATTTATAACCAAGATTTTATGCCACCTGTGAACCTCCCTACGTCAGCTCCATGGTTTAAAGTTCGTGCTTCGAACCCTAGAAATGCACCATCTATAATATACATACTCTTTGCAAAAGTCTCTGCATAAATATTATCGTTAATCGGTTAGTCGATAACAATTTTCTCAAGCAACCTTGCAGAAGGCAGCGAAAAGAAGTTTCGTGAAAAATACAAAAATTTACACCTAAAAACAAAAATTTGTACAAAAAAATAGCAAATAAGTTTAATTTAAAGCCTAAGGTAGGTTTTGTTAAAATCAAACCATAGAATAGTGTTAAATTAACTACAGCAAATTTGAGCGCAAAAGTTTGGCTGCCAAATATATAAGTGTGCGTTTGTGTGTGTGTGTGCGAGAGTGTGTGTGTGGCAAAAAAATAAATCGAGAAACTTTTTTAGCCCGAGCCTTAAATGAATAAATTAATATATAATAAGGCATAGATTAATAACACAAAACATTAACGTGATGTTTATGGCATTTAACCAAGTTGTTGAAATTCTTTCTAGAAAGCAAAAGCTATCGTCTATCGATAAAACCCGAGGGTCTGTCTAGGAGGAGGCAGAGGTCAACTTAAAAATATATTTTTGGGCGCGTGTGCAGCACCCCCCCAAAGCAACCCAACGCACGATCAGACCAACACGAAAATGATCTTGGAAAACTCGGATAAGCTGAAGGATTGGCTTAGCGTCGTCCTAGAGCCACTGTAAGTTCTCTTCGAATTGACATATTGTTGACATTTTTTTTTTGACGCTTTCGGTAATATTTTTAGCTGCGATGCGGACTCCTCGGCCTTGGCTCGCTATGTCATTGCCTTGCTGAAAAAAGACAAATCGGATAAGGATCTCAAGCGTATAATGATTGAACAGTTGGATGTCTTCCTTTCGGAAGAGACAACACGCTTTGTGGACCGTCTCTTTGAGGCCATATCCAGTGAGGAGTATCTCAATGTGCCCCAGCAAGCGGCCGGAGCCGCTACAGCGAGCAGTATGTCGGAGTTGGACTTGGCTGAAGATTTGGGCTTGGCGCTCGATGGAGCAGCCGACATAGAGGCGGTCTTAGCAGCAGTCTCCCCACCACCAGCACCACTGCCCGCAGCATCAACTAAAGAAAATGTGATAACGTCCGTGGAACAACTGCAGCGCGAGGAGCCGCAGCAGCAGGAAGCAGTGCAGCCAGCGGAATCAAACAGCCACACAACAGATGCCTCCTTCCTCACCAAGCCAGCCTGCGATGTACATAAAACCAAAGACGCTCAGACCATCACGGCGACAGCCACGGCTATGCCGACGACCATGCTGCGCAGTGCCAGTCCAGCTGGACGCGGAGTTTATGCGGACAAGGAGAATCAACCCAGAGACAGTCGCCGTCGTCGTGCCTCCCTGCGTTCCCGCTCACGATCCCGCTCTCGCTCCAATGAACGCAACTTCCGACGCTCGCGCTCCAGGGATCGCCGCATCAATGAGCGAGAGAAGAATCAAAGACAGTTCCGCAACAAATCTCCGCCCGGCCATGGAGGTGGTCGTCGAAACTTTGACCGTAGACGCTTGGGTGGCGGCGGGGGCGAACGTTTTGGACCCAAAGGTCGACGCTCGCACAGTCGCTCGCTTTCGCCGCGTCGTCCACAAGCCACCTCACCAGAGCGTGCTCCCGCTGCCCCAACTCTGCCCGCTCTCGACCATCCTGCCGGCCTGGCGGTGGCAACCGCCTCGCATCCCCGCCAGCGCTGTCGCGACTTTGACGAGAAGGGTTATTGTGTGCGCGGCGAGACCTGTCCTTGGGACCATGGGATCAATCCGGTGGTCTTTGAGGGCATCAATAATTCTGCTTTAATGATGTCCATGCGTGAATACAATCCGGATGCACCAGAGATTTGGGCACGCGGTGGTGGCGGACCAGCTCCAGCCCCACCCGGCGGTGTGGCAGCAGCCTCAGCAGGACCTGGCGGCAGCATTAATCCGTTCAGTGGAAATGTGCGTCCCATATTGGGTGTGCCCCATCCGGTGGACTATGCTCGTCCGCCACCACCACCACCCCCGTCGGGCCCCGGTGCGGCTGGAACCATGATGCCATTCCCCTTTAATCCCACAGCCGTAACCACACCTCTGCAGCGTCAGCTCATCCCAATTCCTGTAATGGATGGTGGTGGGGCAGGAGGCTCAGTGGGAGGCGGTGAGGTGGGTAAGCGTCGGTTCGACCTAGAGGATACGGTGGCTATAGCCGATGTGCCCACCAAACGAAAAGTGCCCATAAACTCGCGTCTGGGTCCGCGAGTCAACCCCAATATGCAACAGCATAATAGCTCCCTGGAGCTGAGGAAAGTGCCACGTGGTCTGAACACCATCGCACATTTGAACAATCATTTTGCCAAATTTGGCAAAATCGTGAACATCCAAGTGTCCTATGAGGGTGATCCGGAGGCAGCTATTGTCACATTTTCCACGCATGCCGAGGCCAATGTGGCATATCGCAGCACTGAGGCGGTGCTCAATAATCGTTTCATCAAGGTCTTTTGGCACAATGGAGCAGCTACCTCAGAGGGAAATGAGGGACAGGTCAATCCCTTGGGTGGAGGCGGTGGTCGCAAAAACGCCAGTCAATATCATTTGCATAATGTTCCCGCTGTGCCCACACCCAATGCGGATGGTGCCAAAATCTCCAATGCTGCTAGTACCCCATTGACTGAAGGCAACCAGGTGGCTGGCCCCCCAGCCGGAGAGGCCTTGGCACTGGCTCCCGCGTCCATGCGACTGAAGCTGAATCAAGCGCATCCCCCTGGCGGAGCCGCAAGTCCAGCCGCAGCCGCTGCTGCCCGCCCTAATGCCGCCTCATTGCGCAAAAAACAAGAGGAGCAACAAAAGGCCATGCATCAACTGGCCAATGGTTTGCGGAAACGCAAGCAGGAGCTGCTCCAGAGCTATGTGAAGCAAATGAAATCCGCTTTGGAGTTTGTCGAACGTATGGATCAGCAGGACGTCCAGCGCGCGCCCACTCTGGAGACCATCAAAGTTCTGCAGGCCACCATTGATAAACTGCGCAAGGACGTGCATGCCGATCAGGATCAATTGCAGGCACAAATTCAGCAGCAACAGCCATCTGTCAAAAAGACCAAAGAGCAACAGAAGAAGGAACTCCTGGACATGGAGCTGGAATTGTTTGCCCAACAGCAAGAGGGCAATGACACGTCGGCCATACAAAAACGTCTCGAAGAGCTGCAGCGTACTCTGGGAGGAGCAGGAGCTGCCAACTCTAACAATGCAAAGGGAGGAGCCGGATCGGCAGGCGTCGGCGGTGGCGCTGCAGCACGCAAAAGGGCCAACTATCCGGAGGGTTCAACGCGTGTCGATAGACGACCCAAGGCTATTGTGGTTACGGGCTTTGCCGCTGAGGAAGCCGATTTTGTTCTAGGACATTTTAAGGTGAGTTCGAGAGAAACTCGAAATAAAAATGATATTTTTTAAATGGTTTTTTGTCTACAGCACTTTGGTGAGATTTCCAAGCATGATGTAGACCGCGAGATTCCCCAATTGATACTCTCCTATGCCACACGACTCAATGCCGAGCAGGCAGTTGTACGCGGCAAAATGTACAAAGATAAGCGCCTTCAGGTGAGTTTGAATTGAAAGACACAGATTTGTTTTTCGTTTTTAATGCCCTCGGAAAGAAGTTTCGCTCCTGTGTTAAAACTTGTTAGAGGCTCGACTTTGAACAGATTTGTCAGATTAAACTGACTTTATACCTTCATTTTATTTAATATTTTGTTCCAAGTGCTAAAAGTAGAAGGAATAAGTAAAGATGTTGCTAGTTTATTTCCTGTAGGAATTAAATTTGTTGTCTTTTGAGTTCAGCATTTGATACAGGAAGAAAAGGTTTCCGGAGCTAATTATTTTGTGCAGGAAAATTATTACTCGTAAGCCAATCCGTGAATTTAGAGGTATATTTAATTTTTGTATTTATCTGGCGACCTTTCTAATTTGTAATTAGTGAGTATAGCTGGCTCTAGGTCCGAAAAAGTTGTGTTTGTTCACAACTAAAAACAACTTATGCATTATTGTACACCAAAAAGACTCAGCAGGACCATTGCATTGATTGTATGGTAGGGCAAGTGAAGCGATGTGTTCTCCAGCGATAAGCCTACTGAAGATTCATTCGGGAGAATGATGAAACGGTACCGTATAGGCATTTTGCACCCTAACATTGCATGTTTCGCCAGATTTGTTCGCGTTGAACTCTGCGTAGTTTGAGAATTGCCCAATAATAAAATAAAGTGATGAGCAAATTTAATCGCTGTGCTTTAAAGGTTTTGCTTTGATGCAAATGGCCGGCTAAAAAATTAAAAATAAATAAAAACGAGAAAGGCAAAGCTAACTTCGTCTGTACCAAAGTTTTGATACACTTGAAATAGCTTGTCACAACGGTTAGCGACTTCGACCAAACTCCGCAAATCAGCTTAAAAACATTCAATATTACCCATGACCGTGTTGGAGAGCGATAATATTGAGAACAACCCAGTTTTTCTCACTAAAACCCATTTTCCGAACGAACATTTATATGGCAGCTACAAGAAGTAGTCATCCGATCCGGTCGGTTCCGACATATTAGCAGCGTGCCGTAAAAAGAAGACTCTGTGCAAAGTTTCAGCTCTATAGCTCCAAAACTGAGGGACTAGTTCGCGTAGAAACAGATAGACGGACGGACAAAGCTTAATTGCCTCAGCTCGTCATGCTGATCAAGAATATATATACTTTATGTGATCGGAGATGATTCCTTCTATGCGTTACAAACTTCTGGGCAAAATTATAATACACTTTTAAAAGAGGGTATTCAAATTTATTCATGAGAGTAGTTCTTTTGCTAGTTGGATAGGATTGTCAGTGCTCTTCGATGCATTAAAAAAGGTGTTGCTGATCGAGTTTATAATACGCCCATCGAAGTCCTCAACTATAGTTTCACGCCTCTTTCTGCGACATCATTTACAACTTGGAGGTTTTTCA
Source organism: Lordiphosa stackelbergi (assembly GCA_018904235.1). Taxonomy (NCBI): domain Eukaryota; kingdom Metazoa; phylum Arthropoda; class Insecta; order Diptera; family Drosophilidae; genus Lordiphosa; species Lordiphosa stackelbergi. The sequence continues at coordinate 102,570 of JAEIFU010000396.1, forward strand.
GTAAATAAATAGCCCATAAAATTCCGACCAGCATTCTTTCTGAGAGCCACATATTTATCATAGGTTTCCTAAAGCTTCTGCATACATTTCTTCTTAGTTTCAATGTAAGCTCAAAGGTTTTCAATACACCATCAATTTGAAGGACAAAGCGATTTAGGCTGTCCCTTAATGAGTATTTGTATCCTCTAAAATTATGCAGAAGAACCGCCAAAACATCTTTTCTAGATGGTAGCTTTGCTGAATCCAGCTCTGCCAGCAAACATCAAATAAATGCTACTCGAATGGCATGCATAAAATATTTTTCAAAATACTTTATTAATTCAAGAACAAAGTTCGGCGTAAAATGAAAAAGGGAAAATGGAAATTTAACGTAGCAACTTTAAGCCCACGGCGCACAGTGTAAGATTTTGCCAATCTAGGAGGACTTAAATCAATTGCGGCCGTAGTTTAAGAGATATCGATTTGAAATTTGAAATGGAAGAATTTTTTGGCCATACGGAAATTCTAAGATGAACAACATCGGACCAAAAACTACTCCCACCTCCCAAACAATATCCCTTCTTTCAGTATTAGCCAGAACACGATTTTCAAATGGGAGAATTTTGTGAAAGCATATTAAATAAATAATTGACAAGTTTGCTGACGCTATCACTGAAAACAAAAAACTTTTCCTCGCTAGAACTAGTTTTTGTTCCGATCGTTCCTTTGGCAGGTTTATCATATGGTTATCTGATTTTGCTAAAACTTTGTAGAATTATGTGAGAGCATATTATTTTAATAAATACTAAGTTAAGAGACGCTACCTTTGAAAACAAAAAAGTTTTTCTCCCAAAAACTAGTCGTCAGCCATGTGGTATAGTCATCCGATTAGTCCGGTTACGACACATATACAGCCTGTATGTATTTGAAGACATTGTGCAAGGTTTGGTAACGATAGCTTTAAAACTGAAGGAGTATATAGCAAAAAACATGCGAATTACACGTGATTTTGTTCGAAAATTGGTCTTACAATAAAACGAAAAACTCAAAATGGCGGAAACGAGCGGACGGTTTTTATACCCTTGCAAAGGGTATTATAATTTTGCCCAGAAGTTTGCAACGCATAGAAATATTCATTTCCGACCCTATACACTATATATATTCTTGATCAGGGTGACGAGCTGAGTCGATTGAGCTTTGTCCGTCCGTCTGTCTGTTTCTACGCAAACTAGTCTCTCAGTTTTAAAGCTATCGAGCTGAAACTTTGCACAGAGTCTTCTTTTTACTGCACACTGCTAATATGTCGGAACCGACCGGATCGGATGACTATATCTTATAGCTGTCATAGGAACTAGCGGTCGAAAAGTGGGTTTTATTTAGAAAAATTGTTTGTTTTAATGCTGGCGTTCTTAAACTCTGATGTATCAAAACATTTGCAAGGGTATAAAAACTTCGGCAAAGTCGAAGTTAGCTTGGCCTTCTCGTTTTTTGTGAATATGTTTTGGGAATCCACCCGCTTGTTCTCCATGTGGTGGCATCGCCGAACTCTATGGAACTTGCTAGTTGTAGTCCATAAAAGCAACACGTTTTTTTACAGTTTGCCTAGTTTTTAGGTGTTTATAAAAAAAATTATATAAAATGTTCCAGTAATGGTATTTAGACCAGGTATTGAAATTTTTGCAGTTTTTTCAATATGGTAACTACAAATTATTACGAATTTTTTGCGCACTGAGGAACAGAACATTTCTCAAAAAATTCCCATATAATTATTTCAGTCTACTGGGCATATTCACAGAATGGTCCACCGAGACCGAAAAAACTTCTTTTTGGTCATAATTTGAGAACTGCTCATCCAATCTTTATCATCCATCCGAAAATTTTTAAAAATTTTAAGATATTACTATTATTGAGACGGGTAAATAGGCTGGTAAAGATTGAAAGGTCCACAAATTCACGAAATTTGCTAAAAATTTAAATTGAGCTCAGATTAGCATAAAGATAAGTCGAGCCAAGATTTGTTAAAAAGCTTTTTGAATAGTTGGAATATATTTTTCAATTTGAACTTTATTGAGATCATTGGCATCAAACCTCGATTTTCCCGCACTAAGATTTTGAATATCTCTCGGATATTGCACAAGTAAAATTGCTGTTAAAGTTGTATACCCTTTCTGAAGAAATGCTGGTATGGTTGGCTCTCTCATTATTAAAAATTCTTTATTGAACCAAGGGTTTTGAGACAATTTTCAAAGTTTGCGTCTAAGTGGCAGGCAGCTTTTTGTACAAGTATTCAATGTTTTTGTTCAGTTGTTCTAGTCGGTCTTCCACGTTTGTTTCCTAATTTTTCACTTATCCTTGGCCTTTTTTCTTCATTCTAGTTTATTATTTCTTGCCCATTTCACAAAATCAACCACCTTAACTCTCTACTTCTCTATACTCTAGATTTCCTGGGCGCCAGTGGTGACGACGCCGGGTTCAACTCCCTCCGGGACAGTTGTTCCAATGGCAGCACCAACCGACAAGTCACCAGCAGCTCCATCAGTTCCCTTGGCTGTGGACACCAATCCGAAGCAGTTGATCCAATCCGTTAGCGAAAGTGAAAGTCTGCTGGGCAGCGACACATTGCCCGAGCTGCGTCTCGAGGATGAGGAGGAGGATGAGGAGTCCGAGGATCGTTCCTGGCGTCGTTGATGGCTCATCTTGTGTTAGGCAACTCCTTCCCCCCTCCCCTTAACTTGTATTTGTTGTTATTTCTATAACTAAAAAAAGAAACTGAAAATGGACGAGGCATCTTACTACTCCATCATCTATAATTAAACGCTCTAAATATTACTAATATTTTACTGAATCTAAGTTATAAAAACAATCGCATATGAATGAGTTTACGCTAAGCCTAAGTCCAGCAGAAGAATTAACAAAACAAATCGGTAAAACTCTTTGTATCTACACACATTTTTCACCCTGTCCTTTTTCTTATATATATATAATAAAATATATATAATTGTTAAGAATTTTATGTTGAGTTAAAAAAAGATTTACAAAAAAATACTAAAACAAAAAAATGGAAAAAACAAAAAACGGAAACTCCAATTCCCCCCCAAAAACAAGCGCAATGAAAAGTCAAAAGTTAAAACACAAACAAACAAAAAAAAACGTAGCAACGTGAAAACAAACAGCAAGTTATATAGAGAGATATAATAAATAAAGTAACTAGTTTCGTATTTCCGCATGGTAAAGATTTTTAATGTTGTGGGAGATTTGGGGAAATTTCAACTTGGTCTTGGAACTAACAAGAATTTAAAAGTGGCGCTCAGGTGTTTCGATAGGCAATTATAGTGACTATCGATAAGTGATTCTTTATTAGAGACTGGCAAGTGTCGTGAGTCTCTGTGAGTCAAAAAATTCCTAATCCATTTAGGGATCAAAGGTCCCGCGAGATGAAATGTTAATAAATTTATTTGTTGCGCTTTATATTCAATTAATGAATGCTGTTTGGCCTTTTAAAACACTGCCGATGGGCCAACTATGGAATACATTGCCGATCCTATGCTAAGCAAATCACAGAGATGAAATTTCTAAATGTGGCCGAGAAAAATGATGCGGCCAAGACCATAGCCGGCTTGCTGTCCAATGGAGCAGCTCGACGGGTAAGCGTTAACAAACCAATCTCTTACTCCACCACCTAATCTCCCTATATTCCAGCGTGAGGGCTACTCTGTGTACAACAAGGTGTTTGATTTTGAGGCACCGGTGCGTGGACAGAATGCTAAAATGGTGATGACCTCAGTGTCGGGGCATTTGATGCAGCTGGAGTTTCAATTCTCTTACCGCAACTGGCGCACGGTGGATCCGCGAACGTTGTTCGATGCACCCATCAAGAAATCCGTGGGCGAGAGCTATCAACCTGTCAAGCGGACGCTGGAGCGGGAAATACGTGGCTGCCAGGGTTTAATTATCTGGACCGATTGTGATCGTGAGGGCGAAAATATAGGATATGAGATCATTGAAGTTTGTCGAGCGATCAAATCAAATTTGACCGTGTATAGAGCTAGTTTTTCGGAGATAACAACTGCCGCAGTACGTCGTGCGTTGCAGCAATTGGGTCAACCTGACAAGCGGCAAAGCGATGCAGTGGACGTACGCTCAGAGTTGGATTTGCGCACGGGTGCAGCCATAACACGCTTTCAGACCATGCGACTGCAACGATTGTTTCCCGAGAAGATTGCGGATAAGTTGATCTCCTATGGAAGTTGTCAGATACCCACACTGGGTTTTGTGGCCGAGCGTTACAAGGAGGTGGAGGCTTTTGTGTCGGAACCATTTTGGAAGGTTAAAGGTGAGTAGAATCCCCCAGTGACTGACTAAATCTTCAAACAAAATCCAACAGTTCTTCACACGATTGAGGATCTGACGGTGGAGTTTAACTGGGCACGGAATCGTTTGTTTGACAAGGAGGAATGTGAGAACTATTTGATGCTTTGCCTGGCCGAACCGGCTCCTCGTGCCTTGGTGGAGAGTGTGACAGTAAAACCCAAGCATAAATGGAGGCCAGCCGCCTTGGATACGGTGGAAATGGAAAAGTTGGGTTCGCGAAAACTGAAGTTGTCCGCCAAGGAGACCATGACCATAGCCGAAAAGCTGTATAGCAAGGGTTTTATTAGCTATCCCCGCACAGAGACCAATCAATTCTCTAAGGAATTCAATTTGGTGCCGCTGGTGGAGCAGCAGATGGATGATCCAAATTGGGGAGCCTTTGCTCAGCGTGTTAAGGAGTGGGGTCCCAATCCGCGTAATGGCAACAAGTCAGATCAGGCCCATCCTCCCATACACCCCACCAAGACGGCGACTAGTGAGTAATCAAAGATTCAGAGCAGCTTCTAAAAACGCTCAATTCCCATTCCTTTACAACAGATTTACAGGGCAACGAAGCTCGTGTGTATGAGCTGGTGGTCCGTCACTTTCTGGCCTGCGTAAGCAAAGATGCTGTCGGTACGGAGACCGTTGTCAACATTGACATAGCCGGCGAAAAGTTCTCGGCAAATGGTTTGGTCATCTTGGAGCGAAACTATTTGGACGTGTATGTCTATGAGAACTGGAATGCCAAACAGATTCATCACTATGAAAGAGATCAGCGTTTTGAACCCACTGAAGTGTCACTACATGAGGGAGCCACCACGGCTCCTCCGCTGCTGACCGAAGCGGACTTGATTGCGTTAATGGAAAAGCATGGCATTGGCACCGATGCCACTCATGCGGAGCACATCAATACGATCAAGGAGCGTGGTTATATAGGTGTGCTGGACAAGGGCTTTCTAGTTCCTGGTGTCATTGGTATGGGTCTCTATGAGGGCTACGATGCCATGGAGTTGGCTTTGGCCAAACCTTTGCTGCGAGCCGAGTTTGAAGCTGATTTGAAACTGATTTGTCTGGGCCAAAAGGATCCTCAGTTGGTTTTGTCAGAGCAGATAGCCAAATATAAGGTGGCCTATCAACAGATTACGGACAAGATCACCGCAATGGATGCTAAAATAGGACAACGCATCAATGAGACGCCGGTGGAGAATGCGCCACAAGGAGAGGGAGGAAATGGTGGTCAGGAGCAAAACATGATGCAGCAGGAGCTCCTGCAATGTCCCAAATGCGAATTGGCTCCTCTGGCGCTGAAACCCAAAAAGAATCAGCAAGGTTGGTTCATTGGTTGCCTCAATTTTCCGGACTGTAAGAATGTTGTGTGGTTGCCCACGGAATGCAAGGAGATTTCGGTGCTGGATGAGTGTTGTCCAAACTGTGGTGAGGGTCATCATTTGCTCAAGTTTCGTTTGAGCACTCCATACTATCGTGGACTGTTTAATACGCCACATGGTTGGTATAAGACCTGTTTACCCTGTGACGAGCTGTTTCGGAACACATTTAATATTAATCTTGAGCAGGTGAAGCGGGTGGGACGCATAGTGGGAGTGGGTTCAGGTGGAGGAGGAGGAGGAGGTCCCGGAGGCGGTGGAGGAGGACCCAGAGGCGGTGGCGGAGGGCCTGGAGGAGGAGGAAGTGGTCCCAGAGGCGGCGGCGGAGGGCCTGGAGGAGGAAATGGTTCTAGAGGAGGAACCTTGGGTACTTCAAATGTCACCAAACCGCCTGCCAAGACCAGAAAACCATCAACAGAAGCCGAAGGTGCCCCTAAACCTAAACCCAAGCCCAAAAAACCTAACAAAACCCAGTCCCTTCAAGCAGCCGGTGGCATACGCAACTATTTCACCAGCAGTACCACCACCACCACGACCTCCCCCAGTATGGACAACTTCTTCGATAGCAATGATGGTTTCGAGGAAGAAATGCTGGCCGCCGTAGATTCCATTGAGTCTACAAGTGCTCCATTAGCTACGCCTAACCAAATCACTCTTGATGATGATATAGCTGCCGCTTTTGCTGCCGATGATGATGCAGAATTTGAAGATTTGATAATTCCTGAGCAACTGGACTCTAGCCTGTCTGGCTGGATACGTCAGCAGAATGCAACGGAGTTGGAGCCCATGCAGTGGGGCAGTCGAGCACGGGTCAATGCAGCTCCGACTCCACCACCCAAACCAGCGGCCAAGCGCTTGAGAATGGATGGTTTTGAAGCGGACGAAGCTCCTTCGAATGCTCCAGTGCTGTGTACGGGCTGTCATCAGCCAGCGCGTCAGCAAACGGTACGCCGTGATGGACCCAATCAAGGACGCCTGTTCTACAAGTGTCCAAAACAACCTGAATGCAAATTCTTTCAGTGGGCAGATGAACAAGCGAAGCCAAAAACATCAGCAGGAGGCAATTCACAAGGCACTTCCTCCTGGGGCAGTGGGAGCACTAGTACATCTTCCTGGGGCAGCGGACAGATACGCGACAACTCCTGGGGCAGTCAAAGCGATCGTCAAGGCACACAAATGCGAAACAGTTCCAATAGTGCTGCCACCTCTTCCTCATCAGCCTGGGGCAGTAATCGTGTAGCCACACTACCCAGCAACAGTAGCGTTCGTGGTGCCACACAAATGCGTTCTAATTCTAGCAGCACGGTGACCATTACCCAGAACAGCAAAAACGATGAGGAGATTAAATGCAAATGCAATAAATTAGCAAGCAAATTGACGGTGCGTAAGGATGGACCAAATCAAGGCAAAACCTTTTACGCCTGTCCCACGCGGGAAAAGTCTTGCGGCTTCTTCAAGTGGGCCGAATCTGAAGAAAATCCAGGTAGATTCGATTTGCTATTTAATTCAAAATTATGTAATAAACTGGTTATAAAATAATTACAGGTGGCGCCAGCAGCACGAATTCTTCCTGGGGTGCTGCGGGGGGCAGCAGTGCATCTGGCTCCTCTGGTGCCAGTAAATCCCGCCGTTGTGGTCTATGCCGGCAGGAGGGCCACACCCGCCAAAAGTGTCCACGCAAAGGCGAATTTGATTTTTAAATTTGTTACAGCGAGCTTATACATATCCTTTACATAGATTAAGAAGGATAGCTTATAAGCATAAGTATTATAATTAAGTATTATGTTTTTCTTTTATCGAGGAATCGCGCATATGTAAAATATGCAGAGATTTTTGTTTTGTATAAAAGTTACAATGTATATATTTATTTTTTTCTAATATTGTGAAATTAAGCCACAATTAAAAAATCATGTTTAAAAGAGAATTTTAAAAACAGGCTAACAAACAGGCTATAAGATAATAATATGATAAACCATGAGTTTGGAATTGAATTCTACCTTTAAATGCTTCGGAATTGGAATCCTTAACATCTTATATTAATCCAGGGCATGACACAGCTTCAGCAATGTTTAGGTGTGACCAAAATGATGTCTGTGAACGCAGTTTGATTAGCTGCTTACTTTTTCGAGATATCATCGATCAATATTGTGCCGAATTAAATTTTTATCTCATCTAAGTACAGGATTTAAAAGGGTTATAATACCAATTGAAAAGCTCTTAATTAAACGGAACCTGAATCGTTTTAATTTCGCTGTTTTCGGTTCTCTTCTGCATTTGTAAAAGGACTTCGGTTAAGCAGCACCAATTAGAAGTTGGGTTTTTGGTCGATTGGATATTACCATAACATGATTGTGCCTAAGATTGTGGTGCAAAGGTTAGACACTCTCGCCTTGTTCTCATGTGTGCTGTTACTATGACGAAACTTCGATTGCTCGTATCTCTATTATCTTTCACCTGATGGTTACCAAACTTGATAGATTAAACAATCTACCTACAAGATTTTTAGGAGAGGTTTATATTGACTTAAGTCATTGTAATAATTACACAGTGTTAAAGCAAAAATATACTTGGTTTTTTCTCCAACACCCCCAAAATCTGAAGTTATGGTCCAAAAACTGTATTTTGCTACTTTACCTCGATTCAATTGATATAAGTCGCGCATGGACCTTATCAATTCCGATAGCGCCGAGAGATACTAATACATTATAATTAATGGTTTGACTAATTTAACGTGATGGCTGAGAAATGTGGCTGACAGATGTGGCATTTAAAACTTTTAATGAAAGTGTACTTTGCCCATCACAACTATTTTATTCTATGCGATTTTTCCTTAAAGTTTATTATAAAAGCCCATTTAATTCTCCGTTAAAAAAATGTGGTCCCAATGAATTTGGATACCGTTTGACGAGTACACATCGACAATCTAGTATTTTTTAATATTAATTTAATGCCAATTAAAAATTTTTAATTTAAATTACTTCAGTCCAATGCCAATTCAAAATATTTTAATCGGAATTGAATTTCATGATGCCAATTAAAATTTGTTTGTTTTACACGGGGAATGATTTTGATATCGTTTGATGGAGGCTTTCAAGCTGATATCAATGCTCAAAGTTGGTAAAATTGCCTAAAAAGGCAACTTAAAAAAATCTATTAAAAAGCCGTCTTTAACGAAATAATGTGCAAATTTCGATGAATAGGGGATCCTTCCTCTTTCGGGTGCAATAAACAGAATTGTTGGTTGATGGGCAAGAAACCGTTAACAAATTAAAAAGGAAGATGTATATTTTATATTTTCTAATCAAACAAACTTACAAGACTTGGTGTCAGTAGGCTTTTTTAAAATCAGTTTTTAATTATTTTAAAAATGGGATGAGAGTGCTTATACTCACTGGAGTCTTGTAGTTCAAACGAATGGGTCTTAGGCAGTCAAATTGAGAATTTGGAAAAATCGTGGGTACCACAGTTAATATGCACTCAGGACAGCCGAAAATTCCAGCTCTCCGTCAAAGCAAAAAAGATACGGATGCCATTCATTGTCCCTTTGTGAAATCCCTTCCTTTGGATGGACAATAAAGCAGGGCCGCAAATACGCAGATTGATGAAAAAAGATAAGAGACTTGCTGAAGAAATTGAGTGGTATTGAATAGAGTTTTTAGTGAATTCCTTTGAGTGCACAGTACACCGTAAACCAAACAAACTGGTATCAATCTCATCCCATCCAGGCCCGCGATGACCCAATATTTGTTGAACTGTGTTATCATTTAAATTTAATGCTAATTAAAAAATAATGCTATTGCTTTAGGACCCAACCCTGGTAAATATGTATAAACTTACATGTTTCACGATTTCTGGGGCATGATTAACGCTCTTCAATAATGTTAACTATTCAACCAAGTTAAGCTATGTTGCAGATGTAAAAAAACAACCCTTATCAGCGAGTCCAAGTAGCCCACACGGCACTTGCTGCGCTGTCTCGTCACACTTGTATTTAGTTGTTCTAACTCACTTCAAAGCGAGCTAATTACATTTGTTGCGACGTCAGCTTGTGCGGGTCCTCTCCAAAAGAAGGTACTTTATTATGCGCTGAGTCCACCGAGTATTTTATTGCGCATTGATTTTTAGACAGAAAAACGGGCCGGGCGTCGAGGCCCAAACGGGCTATGCATTACCCATCGCTGCTTTAGTGTAAGCTGATATCACTTTCTTCTCATTTTTACTTATCGTGGTCCTCTTTGGTTCTTGTTTGGTATTTAATGGTTCGTACATCCTTTAATAGTGGTTTTTATATTCTTCATCATTGGTCATCCACGGTGTGGTTATGCAGTTATTATTGAGCCTTATTTGTGGACTTGAAAAGTAATTTCTTAGGTATTAACTGTTTTATTATTATAGAACCTACAATTACACTCTCAGTATTAGACCAAATATGGCCACGCTTGGCCCTCAGGGGCCGGACAGGGAAGCTTTGATGTGATCTTTTTGACTTGCAGCTTAGTAATATTTTGCAAACACTTCGTCAGAGACGTCAAAGCGAATTTCCAAATAGATTACGAGATGTATGGAGTTGCAAATCCCAATCACAAGATGAACACTTCAAAAGTCCTCTCCATACTCCGAGAATTTATAAAATATTCATGACCATTGGACAACTACCCAGCGGCGCAGAGCTCAAGGTGCTCTGTTGAAAATATGCATTACGCCTGTCGAAAAAGTAATGCACTAGGATCGCTGCTTTTTGCTTGAGAGATAGTAATCGAAAACAAACAGACTGCGAACATTCTGCTGTCCAATTTTAAAAATAATGTACGCATTCGTAATGGGAATCCGATGACAGTTCGGCTCTGGCTTACATCCTTAATACCTAGTAATGCAGGTTGTCGGCAGCCCGTTTACAAAGCGGCCATGCATATGTCATACTGATGGCAAAGTAACGCAGAAGTAACCCATTATGTAATGGCAATTTGCGCCGCTGGGCTATACAATCCAACCGAGAAATTAACTTTTAACAGAGATGTGTATTTTGACAAGGTATGGAATTCTATAATCGCGCGATTCACAGCGGGGCTGCTATTATAAATATAATATAATCCGTTGCCCAGGATTGGGTCCTGAGACATAAATTATAAAATGTATTCAAGGCCGAGACGATAACTTGATGACCGCCGAATAATTTTTTTTACGTAAGTTTATTAAATTTAGCTGTCCTTCCACAATACCGGACACTTTTGGAAAACAGCGCATAACTTCCATAGTGACTGTTCGACCATGTGGCCCGCAAAATTTAAGAATTTTTGGAATTTACATTCCAAGTTTGGTGCCTGTACCGTAGATCTGTTCGTTCTTACGGACGGAGAGAGCTGCTTACGAATATATCGCTCATTTACTTCAAGACTGTCGTGAGTAAATTTTGTATGGTCTACAAGTGAGCTTAAAATATGTCGTTATATCATTTTATAGGATTGTTTTCGTGTTCATGGTATGTGAGTTGAAATCCTTCAGCATTCTTTGATGAGCATTTTAGACATAAAATTACCAGATTGATTAAAAACTAAAAGAATTATTTTCGCGGGGATATATTTATTGAAAACTGTAAGGCTGGAATGACGTAACCTATAGTTATCGGTTGAATAAGACATAGCAACCGATACCTAAAAAAGCGTTTCCTATTTGATTCTTGAATTTGAGGTGTGAGTCTAAGGTAATTTAGGGGTGTCCTGGAAATCTCTAGAAATTTTCGTATAATCTAACTTCGAACTAAACTTGAACTACTTTATTTATAAAGTGGCCAGAATACGACCGGCAAATGGAAGGGAAACCGTACCCATAAAATCTAATTGGTTTTGAGAAGGCGGTCTCAAATCGCTCAACTTTAGTTTTCTAATCTAGTAGCCAATATGGTTTTATGAAGCGCCGTACTACATCAACCAATCTCCTTGAGTTTAGCTCTATAATCCGGCGAGGTTTACTTGAAAAGCAGCAAACTGACGTTGTTTTTACAGACTTTAGCAAAGCGTTTGATTCTGTAAATCATCTTCTTCTTTTGCATAAACTTTCATTAATTGGTTTCCCTGAATTACTGCTCAAATGGATCTCTATGTATTTGTCGAATCGGACCCAGCGAGTCTTATTTAATTCAACTCCATTAAAAGTAGTGAATGTCTTTTCTGGTGTTCCTCAGGGGACTCTTGGCCCATTGCTTTTTGGTCTGTTTATAAATGACCTCCCCCAGGTAATAACCTCATCACACGTTTTGATGTATGCGGATGATGTGAAAATTTCTTTATCCTTCAATGGTACTGACTCACATAATCTATTACAGAATGATCTTTTTAGCCTCCAATCTTGGTGCCAAAACAATTTGCTGTACTTAAATCATTCAAAGTGCAAGCACATGACATTTTACCGCAATAGACCTCATTTGTTTACCTATTCTATAGGGCACAGCAATCTTGAACGCATCCATACTATGACTGACCTAGGTGTTCTATTCGACCATAAACTTTGCTTTAATGACCACATCGGCATAATAGTAAATAAAGCTAAGGGTGTTTTGGCTTTTATTAAACGCTGGTCTAAGGAATTCGATGATCCCTACATCACAAAACTTCTGTTTACCTCTCTTGTTCGCCCGATCCTTGAATATTGCTCTTGCGTTTGGTCTCCACAGTATGATAAGTATCAAGACCTTATAGAAAGTGTTCAAAAACAATTTCCCCTGTTTGCATTGCGCGGCCTAAACTGGGAGCCGCTTCGCCCACTACCATCCTATACTGACAGGCTACGGCTAATAAATCTGCCATCGCTGAAGAATCGGAGAACTTGTCATGGTGTCATATTCGTACATGAGCTGATCAATGGCGATATTGATTCGCCTTACCTTCTCAGCCTGCTCTTTTTTGTTGTGCCAACCAGAGTTACGCGGTCGCATCAACCTCTTGCACTTAGCATGTGCAGGACAAATTTCGCACAGCATGATCCTTTTCGCGTTGTATGTGCTAATTGTAATACATTGTACCATTTGTTGTCAACTGAATGTTCTCAGTATATTAATTCGTATAATATTACATTGTTTTTATCCTCTCCATGCACTTGAACCTGCCTTCTCCATCCACCTGATGTGAGCCGGGGCATATCAATAAAAAACTCCCCTATCTGGATGGTAAAGTAGGTTCAATACTTTGTAACCCTTTTAATGTTGACAGATAATTGTTAACTATTTCTATACAAATAAAAATAAAAGCTTTATATTTTGTATATTGGAATTTTTTAATATGAAATGAAGAACAATCAAGAGGGATTCTTATTAATAATTAAATCCAAATCAGTTGAAATCTTTATATATTGTAAATTCCTATATTCGTATATAGACATGTATATAGATGCTTATTAATTTAACATTCTCTTTACATAGTTATAAATACGTATTACGTTTAGACGGAAGCCACGTCAACATAATTAGAATTTAAGTTGGTATGCATAAATCTTTCAATTTCCATTTAGTAAATTTGTATATAATACATTAGCTCTCGATGAACGCATTCACAAGTTAAATATCATGAGCTGGGTACAAACTAATTACTAGATTAAGCTTATTCGTATATGCTTTTTTGTATCGTTTTAAAGTCGTTTTAATACATTTTCAATTTGAAGTTTGGAAGAAGTTAAAAAGTCAACTTGCTTAAAAAAAATATAAATAAAATTTTGTATATTTATGTGTATATTAGTTTAGAGTTAATAAATAAGTGGTTAAGTACTTTTACATACAGAGTTAAGTCATGTTGTGGGGGGAACAGTTTGAGATGCATTGGATTAAAATCGAAATTTAATCAGTTTGAGATGCTTTGGCTTAAGGAGAAGAAAAATGCAAAATTACACTTGCAGAGCAGTGTGAATTATAAGTTTGGTAACATTTTGTGAAAAGTGAAAACTGTAAAACTTTGATTGACAGACATTGCTCAAATCTAATATAAAAAGGCAGTTTAAAAATAGTGTTTATATAAATAATAGTATAGATTGGGCAGTTCATACAAAAAATAGATGCAAAATATTTGTATGATCGTTGATGAAATTTAAGCGGGCACAGTTTTACAGCAGTTGATAAATTAGTAAGCAATTTTAATTCTACAGTTTTACACAGAGTGAGTATAAATAACACTTGTAAAGTAGTTGGAATGCATTTTTTGTACAGTCATTGGAAAATTTGTGAACTTTGTTTTTTGAGTCGATCTTGAACATTTTAAGAGTGATAAGTAAAATTCTATACATTTAAAGCAGTTTGGAATGCACAGATGCCATTTTCTTAATTTGTGATTAATTGATTTAGAAACTGCAAGCCTTAAAGCAGCAGTTTTAAAAACGATAGGCGATCATTTGTGAGTGTTAACAGTTTGAGAGCCATATTAGTTTTAGAGCAATTGCCAAACTAGTTCCATATGAAAAAAATTGGAGATGCACAGTAAATGTTTGCACAACTGAACTTGGCTTTTTGAACTTTGTAAAAAAAATTGCACATTTTTTGATGAAAAAGTAAAAAAATTTTCACAAATTGGACTAAATAGGCTAAATTAGGGAACTTTTAGGTCATATTTGCTCAAATTATTTGCGTATGGAATTAGAGTTTAGGTACTGCAAAAGAACAAAATTTGGACACATTATTTGTCAGTGTGAACTTAACTTTAGTGCCAACAAATCGTTTAACAAAAACAGTTTTAGAGGCGAAAATAAACAGTTTTAGGGCGATAATAAAAAGTTTAAAGAGTTACTGCACTGTTACAGCTCCTAAGTAGATCAACAGTTCTATGGTGATGGTAGTTTTAGAGCTATTGCAAAAATGTACATACACCAGCAAAAATTGGCATAGTTTTAGAGCAATTGGAAATATTCTAATATACATAGTTTTACAGCAATTGGTGAGTTTTCTATTTGGGATTTAGATTTCCACTTCTGGTGTGAATTTGCGTCAGAAATAAATCTCCTCTTCTTCGGGCTTGGCACGTGGTGCCTGTCCCAGTCCAGGTCGTGTTGTACTTCGACTTGTAGTCGGCGTGCGCTGAGTATAATGTGTGGATTCCGCTCGTGTTACCACCACCGGTGTGGTTGTTGTGGCCGTTGTCGTTGTCTGTTGTATGATTGCAGGTGAGCTGCCCGTTCTGGAATGTTGTGGCACCAGAGAGTTAGCAGAGGCGGCGACGGCTGAAGCATTTGTGGTTATTATCTGCGGACTATTCGCTTGTCTTTTATCGGCCAGTTTCAGGGGAAAGATTTGTTGTACACCACCAGTTGTTCCGCCTCCTATAGCTGGCGAGGAGCTATTAAAGCTGGCGGATTTGTCTACACGTGTAGTGGAGGAACTGCCAACTGACGAGAGCGAGGAGAGTTTCATGGGCAACTTTTGCTTGACCAAAGTGGCATTCGCTTTGGGTGCATTATTGGCACTCATGAGATTAACCGGCGGTGTTTTGCAATTGGAAGGACCACTCAACCATTTCTCTTTACGTCGATCCACAGTGCTGCTGGTCACGCTGGCTGGATTATCTGTCTCATGGTGATCATCTGGCAAAGCAGGAGAAGCTGGCGGTACCGCCACTGGCGGCAGCGGTGTGCTGGGGGACAGCAACAATCCTTGACTTGAAAGCAGCTCCATTTTCCTATACAGCTGCTCTCGTTGCTGACGCACATCCTCCTGTTCGGCCTTGATTTGTTGCTGTACTTGCAGCTGCTGGGCCTTCATATCGGCCAGTTCATCCTGCTGTTGTTGCTTCTGACGTAGCCAGGCGGTCTTCTCTGCTTGCAATTTGTCCTGCAGATTACGCAGTTCCTCTAGCTGATCCTTGTGCGTGTAGGCAGTCGTGCGTGGACTCTCTCGATATAAAGCCAATTGCAATTGAAGACTCTGTATGGTGGTCATTTGCTGGGAGATGATGCAGAGCAGCGTGTGCAGATGATGTGAGACCTGTAGCACTGCATAGTTGCTCTCTAGGGGAGGCGCTTGTTCTGCCTGTTGGGAGTTGCTGGTATTCTTTAGTTCTCTCTTCTCCTCGAGCTCTTGCAGCCGTGGGGTGAGCACCAGTTTGGTTGCCAGCTTGCCACGTTTCTCATCAAAGCCGGCAAAGGTTTCGGCACGTTTGGGTAAGGTAGGAGAGGCATATTGTTCACTCTGCTTCTCGCCCACGCTGGTTAAAGTGCGAGAAACAGGTAAACCTGTGGCCGCCGAATAAATGGTAGAGGCCAATTGTGTGATGTCCTGCACGGTATTCAAAACTCTACGCCAGAGCTCCTGTATATCGCAGTCGGCGGTTACCAGATCCTTGTACGAGCCAAAGGCAGCTAGAAAATTGGCAGCACTGCCATTGGAGGAGGCAGTGGAGACCTCCCCGCCAAATGGTTGCTGTTCCTTTAAGAGATTAAACTGCAGCATGAGTTTCTCTTCGAGTAGCAGAGCCTGTTCTATGTCCTTTTGCCTCATCTTTTCAATGGTTTCTCGTTTATTTACTCCTATGCGTAACTTCTCCTCTGCCGTCAAGTCCTCGGCTTCAATTATGTCCGTGGCCGGACAGTCTAGTACCGCTTGGCGTATGCTCTGAATCCAAGTATTTTTATCTTTGGGCGTTTGTACCTTCAATTCATACATCTCGGGGAAATCAGGATTGGAACTGATGATGTATATGCCACGGGATTCGGTGCCTGCCTTGTCACGTATAAGTAACTTCTGCAGAGGCACCACTCCGGCCTTGTGTTCGGGTGTAAAGAAGGTGTACTTATTGTGACCCGAGTTCTCGGTGAGAAAACAAAGGCAATCGGTGAGGACTACCACCAGAACTAGTTGGGTTTTGGCTCTACCCTGCATCAAAGTGGCCAAACCATCAAATTTGAGCCGTCGCCTCGACTCCACGCCCAGTTCGGTCTTGCGAAATGGTTTATTCTTATATATAGCAAAAGATTTGGCATCGACTCGGGCATAAATCTCCAGTTGTCTCTCTCTCAGCTCCTTCTCCGCCACACAGGCATCCACATCTACGAGCAGGGATTTGACCAAGTTTAAAGCATGCTGCAGCTTATCCGTCTCCAGCTTATTATCTCGTGCACTTTTCAGCAGTGGCTCGATTAGCAGCGGATATTTGGTTAACCTTTGGGTCACAAACAGTATACACTCTGGTATGCCCTTCTTTTTGAGCAAAGGATTTTGCAGGCAATGTTTGTACCATTCACCAAAGCTGGGCTCGGCCAGGCACAGCTTGAACTGCTCCAGAGCACTACGATGATTGGCACAAAACTCTCCATAGGCCAATCTTAGGCATTGCGCCTGCTCTAGGCTAAAGAAATCCAGCAAAATATCCGCTATGCTATCCACAATGGGTTGCTCGCGTTGCTTCTGTCTCAGTTGCTTTAGGAAGCAGGTATGAAGATCAGTCAATTGCTGGAGCCGTGGAAACATTTTGTTTAAATTCAACGAGGGGAAATATCTTTCCAAACTGTCGACGAAAACCTTTTGCATTACGATCAAGGTTTGACAGTGATGTTTCTCTGTCATTATGAACTCATAGATGTGCTCCTGCCGTTTGATTTGCAATTCCTTTAGAGATTTCAACAAGTCTTTGGGCACTCCCGGTGTCCAAGAGTCATGCTCTTTTAGTACAATACCCAAGGCAGGATCGGCTCCCAAATCCTGAGCCTCAATTTGAGGCTCATTGAGAAATTGTAAGTCCGTACGTATTAGTGGTTGATCTTCGGTATTGCTGATTACCATTCCCGCATCGGGGCCATCATAGTAATCTTGCCCGGTGGCGGCATTCATTTTCCTTACTTTACACTCCAAATGATGTTCCTTAATCTGGGCCAAGGTTATATTCGCTCCACACACATCACAAGCACTCAATTGCTGTCCCCCCACCAGTGACTTCGTTTTGGCTTTGGGTTTCTTTTTGCGAAAGAAGAGGGATCCTCGTTTGGGTCGCTTCTCTACATTGTCGTAGACCTCGATTTTGGCATGTGAACGCAATAGGCTTTGATTTTCATCCTCGCTATCCGTGAGATGACGTGCTATAGTCTTGATATCCTCCTTGGCAATGATGGAGGAGGTGGATATGCTTTTTTGTAAGGGTATACGGCTGATGATCTCAGTGGCCAGACTACGTTTGGCTGCTATACGCTCAAAATCGCGAGCCAGCTCCGCTTCGTTGAGAGAGTGGGTGGAAATGCCTGAAAAAAAAATAAATGAAAATTTATTCGTTTAGTTGGTTTTGCTAATCGATTTCGATTCTAGCCACTTACTACCCAACGTTCAGCTAACACTACAGCTATTGAAGCACCAGAGCTGGAAGCGGTTAGAACCGAGATAAGGGGCTTTTGTGGAATTTCTTATCGAAATCGAAATTACCTTAGACCATGGCCACCTACGTCTACAGTTACAGGGCATATCAGTTGAGTTGGCAGGTAAGAATGCGAAATTTTAGGTGGAATTATGGAAACAGCTTAAAGCAAACTTTTCGTTTCCTTCGATCGAGTAATAATACAGGTTTACAAAAAAAAGGGCACAATTGTTCGTTTTCCCCCAGCACGTCAGGTTTACGCGATGTTTCCCATATTTTAGAATATAAAATATTTTTAACTATTGCATATTTGTGATAAAGACCGCGATAACAAGTCACGACTTTCATTAGCCGAACTGGATCCCAATCGCCTTTCTAGGAGGTCTTCTGCTAGTAGAAGGAAAAGCAACGAAGAAGCACGTTCAACATGCCGACGAAGCCAAGCGCCGTGAAGAAAAGGACGTCACAGTGTTAGTCTCCAATTATTAAGTTGTCTGACATTATTTAAGGCTCGTGAAGCGGAGTCCGCACGCAAAGCAGGTGGAAGAAAGTCGACAAGAAGCTGAGAAGCAAGCTCAAGCGACGAAGGCTAAAGCTTACAAAGAAGCTCGCTTGCTAGTGTGTTGAATGAGGTTTGTTTACATTTATGGATTCTGTGAGCGCATTAACTTTTCAATCTTTTCTGTAAGCTCATTGATAATAAAACCAAACACGAAGATTTGATTTTTATCATAAGATACAAATTGTTTGATTTGTTGGAAAATATAGGTCTTTTTGATAAAATAGTTTTGTTTTTTTTTTTCAAAAATTCTGAAAAATGGTCTGATGGCAGAAAAAAATTGTAGTACATATTAATATACAGTCCTCTGTCTCTGCCAACTTTCAGTTATGCGATATAATCCCGCTTTTAAAAGTTATAGCCCAAAAACAATATAATTGCATTATATATATCATGAAAATTTCTTGTTATAACAAAGTTGTTATTAAAAAACAAAACCGTGGGTAATAACAAGTTATTTTAAAGTTATTTAAAAAAAAAAATTAAAAGACATTTTGAATGTTAATATTATTTATAAAATGTAAAAAGTGTCGTAAATTTCAGGGACCGTAACGATTATGAGTTCTATTATAAATCTATCTTTAATGATTAATTTTTGATTTTTATTTTATTCCTCAAAAAATAATGGCCCTGTTCACCAGCATACATCAAACATCAAATATTATCCATCAAATTTTAACGCTTTGATGAAATTTTAAGGTAAAAGTGGTATGCGTGAAAACTATCGTTTTGATTTGAACCAAAATGCCAAAAATATGCAATAATAGTTGCACTTCAAATTCGTTCACCTCAAGAATTGAACTAGATCCATCGATTTTTTCGTCATCGATTTGTGCTGGTGAACACGGCCAATGTTACATTGTAATTGGAAATTGTTTTGTAGTGTCCCTGAAGATGGTTGCCGAGGAGCAACTGAAATATATTGGAAAAACAACATACACATCTGTGTGTTTTACTTGACCTCGAGACTGTAATATATATTTTTCTATCATTAGACCATTTTTCTGAATTTCTTACACTTGGAAATATTTGATCAAACAATAACCATATTTTTCATATTAAAATCGAACAATTTGCATCTTATAATCAAAATCAAAACTTCATGTTTATTTTTTCTCTAAAATCATTCAATGCAGCTTACATCGAAACAAATTTTGTTATAAAAGGTAAATTAATGTGGTCACAGGACCTATAAATGAAAACAACCCTCGTTAAACACTTGTTAATGCAAATATCTCTTAGGCTAATGTCAGAGTGCGAGCGAGAAGCGATGCTACTCGAGAAGTGATAATATTTCTTGCTAAGAGCAATGCGTCAGAATATACCATGATTCAATCATTCAAGAAGAAGCCAGTAGTGAGAGAAAGCAACTCAGGGACCGCGAGCTTTATTTTCTTTAATTATTGTGAGCGCAATTCCTTGAGAGCAGCGAGTTGCATTGGTCTAATTCAGGGACGCAAACCGAACCGCTTTATCCATCTAATCAATCGAACCGAAGTCCTTGGAAAATGCTAAGCCGAAGAACCAAAACCAATAATCAAAACGGTTCAGTTCAGTTCAGTTGGCTGAACTCAGGAATTTCGACTTGTGAATTTCGAAATTTGAATCGATTCCCAAAGTTTAGTTATTTTCAGAATTTGGGATAAATTAAGTTTCGCTGATGGACAATTGATCTTTTAAGGATAACTTGTCAACCGTTTTAAAAGATGTGTACAACTCCAGCAATTACCCGATGACCTCTTAATATCTTTTAAAAGCTTTTAACATGTATTCTCTTTAGAAATCATAGTATTCCGACAGCGGGCCTTCATAAAATTTTAAATAAATTAAGAGTTAGCCAACCAATCCCCATTTCCGTGCGGTTTGCATACCTGTCTAATTTAGTTATTAGTGTGGGCGTTATTTAATCAGACAAATAATATTATGCTACAAGAGCAACGATTTACTTTGTTAAGAAAAGAAAATTTAGTGTCCACCCATTCAACCGAAATCGAGACTAAAAGGAGACAACAACAAATATGCATGATTTACAAATAGAAGAAGCTAAGAATGCAACAAAAATTACGTGCGATCTGAGCGAGTTCAAGCGAGAAAGCAGGTTGCAAAATGCTTCCTATATGCTTTCTATTCCTATATGCTATAGTCGTCCGAATTGGGCGGTTCCGACAAATGTGCAGCGTATTTTTACCAAAAGACTTTGTGCAAAGTTTGGTTACGATAGCTTTAAAACTGATGGAGGAGATAGCATAGAAACAGGCGGACGGACAGACGGACATGGCTATATCAACTCAGCTCGTCACGATCATCAAGAATATTTATACTTTATGTGGTCGGAGATGCTCTTTCTATGCGTTACAAACATCCGGACAATTTCAATATACGCTGTGCAAGGGTATAAAAGGGTTGCAGTGGTAAATCGCTCGTTCTCTCCCAATATTATCGGATCGCACTCTGACATTAGCCTTTAGCCCCACGTGCTGGGGGAAAACGGACAATTGATTTGAATTCAGAGACCAAAACTACATATGGAATTTTTGCTATCTTTTCTGTTGCAAATCCTTGTGAAATCACCTGTGCGCTATCATTACGAGCTCTTC
Source organism: Lordiphosa stackelbergi (assembly GCA_018904235.1). Taxonomy (NCBI): domain Eukaryota; kingdom Metazoa; phylum Arthropoda; class Insecta; order Diptera; family Drosophilidae; genus Lordiphosa; species Lordiphosa stackelbergi. The sequence goes on from JAEIFU010000396.1 coordinate 123,754, forward strand.
AAGCTAGCGAGATGCTCGAAAATCAGCGATAGTTAAGTACAGGACCATCTAAATCTTTAAAATAATCAGGAATTTAAAGAAACTCAAAAATATTAAAAATACAAAAAAATAAGGAAATTCTTTTATTTTTTACTTGGAAGCTAGAAAATATAATCTTCGAGCGCATATAAATATTTAACAAAGAACAACACAAGTCCAATCTCTGTTATATTTAATAGATTAAAAAAACAAACAAACAAACACGGATTCTGAATTTAAAAGATTTGAAGACAAGGAAAGTCTTTTATAACAATCGACAATAAAATATCAATAACAAAGAGACATGCTCCCATTTTCACTTTCGCAAAAGTTTGTCGAATTTTAGACCAAATTTTGGTTTGAAATCGAAAAAGTTTTGTGAAAGTGATAATAGGAGCATGGCTAAAAGTAAATTCATCATATTTTCATTGTTTATTTGTATCTTTTTACCAATTAAGTATAAGTTAATCACTATCTTCATTTTTTTAGAAATTTGTTATTTGACTTTAATTGGGGAGAAATAACCAACTGCCACAAGTAACTGTTAATCTCTAAGTTTGCTTTGAATTTATTCTTCTGAAATGCTAGCATTTTCCTTAGTCACTTGAACATGATCAAGCGGTACAGCTATATTTGTCTCCAGTTCACAAACAATTTTTAAAATTAAGACAATAATTTTCGAAATGGTGAGTAACAAGTGCCAGAGAGGTGTTCTCAATGAATGCAGTTTGAGTTATAGAGAAATTGCGACCAGAATTGGATCATGAAAGGAAGATCTGATAAAGCCACTACCCCAGCAGACAGACAAGCCATTCATATGGCTGAGTCCAATTCTCATGACTTAAGGGTACTGTATACCTTCAGGTGTTATTTTTTAAGGGCTTGCATTCGAAAGGTAATCGGTTAAATTAAATTTAGATATGGTTATATTCCTGTTCAAAGTTATCCAAAAATTTCAAACGTAGGCCCATGGTTGCAAAAATTTTTTGAGAACGGATGATCTGAATTCAAAACTGAAGACGGCGTTCTGTTAAGAATTGATGTAATTCTGGTTTAGGATATTTTAGGATATTTAGGATATTTTGGATCAAAATCAAAATTTCGAAAATCGACTTTTTTGCCCACTGTATTGGTCCTAGCTTCGTTATTTTTTTGACCGATCAAAAATATCCTAGTCCTATCCAAAAATATCCTAGTTTGAAAATCGGGTAACAGTTACTCTTTAAATCTTTGCAACCATTTTGGAAAAAGTGTTTTCGAGATAATCGCATTTAAAGTTTCGAAATCTGTTTTCGATGAAACACAAGTTATTTTAAATAAATGTAAAAATTGGATTTGATGCATTTGGGCGTTAGCTTTCACCAAAAAATATCAAAATATCAAAATCGGTCAAATAGTGCTCAAGAATTTGGTTCAAAATGCGTCAAAACAAGGTAAAATATATCAAATCAAAAAATTTCCAAGAAACATTTTCTTTTTCAAATTTTTTTTTTTTTTAAATTGCGATGATTTTATAACTTGTTTTAAAGTTTTTTAACTAAAAATAAGAAAAAACATGATATTTTCAAAAATACGAGGGTTGATAAAATTTTTTTCTATATAAGAGAGTCGGGGAAAATTTTTTTCTTAATTATTTCTGTAAAACCAATTTTCGGATTTGCTTGAAAGTTTTACAGGATGTTTATAAGATTCTAATAAAACGTTTAGGCAAATAAAAAAAATTTATCTGAAGGTATACAGTACCCTTTAGTGCAAAAATCAAAGAAAAATGTTCCGATGAAGCCAGTTTATCCAGGGTTCAAAAAGTGATTAAAAATTCAGAGCAACTAAGTCGCCAAAAACTCTTAAAAACAAAACTCCACCCTTACCCCGAGGAATCTCATATAAACCACCTCTATGATTAACCAATTTTTAAACCCCACCCAGACCAATACCATAAGGCTCATTATCTTACCTCCAGTGCTATTCCTCGCCGAACGACGTCTCTGCTCTGTCACCCTTATGGTATCCTGCTCTTCGCTGTCCAAACTAGATAAGCTAACACTTTTATTTGTGCAATCCCCACCAGCGCTGGCATCATCCACTGCGGTCCAGGACTTTCGTCGATCTATATGCAACAGCAGACATTGTTGCGGTGCTGTGGATGACCACATGGCATAGTTGGAGTGGCCAGAGCATCCGCCAGCACCACCATTCGCAGCACTCAGATCCGGCAATGAGGTACTTAAAATGGCTGCATTAAGCAAACCAAAATTATTCGTAAGGCCATCCTGTATGTGCTGATTAGTCGAAGAGGAGTTTTTCATCTGGACCACAGTCTCGCGTATGTTTTGCAATTGACTCAAAGTGTCCTCAAAGATGTTGTTGTACTTGGAGGCCGAGGCGGGACTGTGAGGCGTGACATTGATGATGGGAATCATGTTGTTGTTGTTGTTGAGATTATTAATAGAGGCAGTAGCCGGAGCAGTAGTGGAGGGATTTGTAGTAGCTGGAGCGTTGATTATGGGAATACAATAATTTTGGCTTTCCACGGTGACGCGAGGTGCGGGTGCGGAGTTGGAGGTTACTACTGCAGTCTCACTGCAGTTGGAGTTTAGAAAATCGGTGACCACATCATTGTCGCTATCATCACCGCCGCCGCCACCGCTACCAGTGTTGTCCATACTAAATGCTACGTTTCTTTTTTATTGTTGTTGTTTTTCTTTCTTTTTGGAATTCAGCTGTTGGCCCTAGAAAAAGAAAGTTAAGTACACATTCACACACATTCCCACGCTCTCAATAACACACACACACAAGCACACACACTCATACATACACAATAACAAAAACTATTTTTATTGATTTTCCTTAGGTCGTGATAGCAGCAGCAGGTGCGGGGGTGCAGAAATTGTTGCGCCTTTTTAAAGGACGAGCGAGTGAGTCGTGTCCTTGCACAAGTGGCAGAGCAACAACAACAACAAAAACAAAGAACGGAACGGAGATGTTTTTTCGTTGCACTTTTTTGCCATTAACTAAAACAAGAACTAAATGCAATTAATATTTGCATTATCACTAAATTAAAAATGTAATGCTATTTGAGATACATATTTATTATGTTGTTGCCCTTTTTTATTAACTTTATGGTCGTTGCAGACTCTACAGTAGTGCAGTGTGACCAGAGTAGCGAGAGGGTTCTAATGGCTTAGAGCTGGCCAAGCCGAACGATATTTTATATAAATACTCACGAGGTTGAATGTTGACTCCTTTACAAGTTAAATATTTTCAATTTTATATATTTTCACATAAAGGCCCATACTCAGATAAGATAATTTTTCGATTTTTCACATAAATAGAAACAATTTTGTACAGCTGTAAAATCTGAATAAGTTTGAAAAGGCATCTTATTTGATGAAATTGTTTTATTCATGTGAAATATCGTACCAAACTAAAAATTTATCTTATCTTTAAGAAAAGAAAATGTATAATTTATAATTAACATTTGCTAATGTTTACTGATCTTTTACCTACAATTTGTTAAAGAGTTCTCCAAGTTCATTTGGTTTTATTAAAGAATTTTGCCTGAAGTTATGTTCACACAAGCAAATAATTTGCCCAAATTTTGATGAAAATATTGACAGTTAGTCCAAAATAAGGAATTTAGCGGCCTTAGTTGATCAAATAGTTATTCAGTCATGCTCTCATTTCCACATTTGCACAACTTTCAACTTTTATAGCAAAATTATGGCAAAGTTTGGGCAACTTATTTAACTGTTTGCAGATAGCGTAAATTTTATTCGGTTAGTATATATTAATCAAAATTCCTAAGTTGACCACTTCGATTCGTTCTTTTTGTGTAGAAACGTGCCTCGCCTAACTTAAAACTCGTGAATAAAAATCCAACTTCCGATAGTCTTCGCTCCACCTCTGGTCACCCTTTTATATTAATCCTCAGTTCATCTCTAATTTCTACATCACAAATTTACCAACACTGTTGCCGCTGGGCTTGTCCAACACTCAAATTTGCCAGCGCAAGGAAACGCAAAACGACGAAAAGTCTTAATTTATTTACAAATTATAAGTTAATTAAACAATTAGTGATTAATATTTAGGTCTACACACAAGCCCACAACCATGCAGGTGAGTCCCATTAAAGATCTCGACCAGCTGACTTTAAATGCTTATGGTAGCTTCATTAGCTTTTTCTCAAAAGGGACACGCAATCAGAAATTCTCATCATATATCTATGTTGTTTCAGTTCCGGGCTGTGGCTAGGCCTTGGCTGCTGCTGTTCCTACTGCATATTCTGAGTCATGCCATAGAAGGGTTCTATGTGCCCGGCGTGGCGCCGGTGGAATTTGTACAAGACCAAAAAATCGATGTGAAGGCCGTCAAGATGACCAGCAGTCGGACCCAATTGCCATATCAATATTATTCCCTGAAATTCTGTAGTCCCAAGAAGGGCAACTTTGTGTTCAAGTCTGAGAATTTGGGCGAGGTGTTGCGAGGAGATCGCATTGTGAATACACCTTATGAATTGCGTATGAATCAGCAGGTGAACTGCAAGTTGTTGTGCCATGAGAAGAATCGGCCTTTAAACTGGAACAAGGAGGATTCGGCACTGGTGGCCGAGCGCATACAGCATGAGTACTTTGTCCATTTACTGGTGGATAATCTGCCGGTGGCCACAAGAATAGTGAATATCAATAATCCCACCGAGGTTACCTACGAGCATGGCTATCGACTGGGTCAAGTGGATGGTGATAATATTTACATAAACAATCATTTGAAATTCATTTTGTCCTACCACATGCACTCCAAGGATAAATATCGGGTGGTAGGCTTCGAAGTGGAGACTGTTTCGGTGAATCATAAAGAGTTGAAATTTGATGGCGATACCTGCAATTTCCCCGATACGGCACGTCCACAGCTGGTGAATCCAAATGGAGAGACACAATTGTATTTCACTTACTCGGTGGAATGGAAGGAGTCGAAAGTGAGCTGGGCCTCACGCTGGGATATCTATTTGGGTATGCGTGATGTGCAGATTCATTGGTTTAGCATCATCAATTCCCTGGTGGTGGTATTCTTTTTGTCCGGCATCCTGACCATGATTATGATACGAACACTGAGGAAGGATATAGCACGCTACAATACGGATGATAATATAGAGGACACACTGGAGGAGACTGGTTGGAAACTGGTGCATGGGGACGTCTTCCGTCCGCCCAAAAATACGCGTCTATTCTCGGCCATTATAGGCAGTGGCATACAGATTTTCTTTATGGCCCTCATAACCATTTTCTTTGCCATGTTGGGCATGCTGTCGCCCTCATCGAGGGGTGCTCTGATGACCTCAGCTATTTTTATGTATGTCTTTATGGGTTGCATAGCGGGCTATCAAGCGGCGCGCCTGTATAAGACCATGAAAGGACGTGAATGGAAAAGAGCAGCATTTCTTACGGCCACGCTTTATCCAGGCATTGTTTTTGGGTAAGTTATAGTCCCAGTGATACAGCTTAAACATACACAATTAACTATTTCTCCCTTGTCTTCTGCTAGCACTGGCTTCTTTTTGAATTTCTTCATCTGGGATAAATCGTCGAGTGGAGCCGTGCCATTTACCACGATGATTTCGCTACTGCTCTTGTGGTTTGGAATCTCAGTGCCTTTAGTTTATTTAGGCTTCTATTTGGGCTATCGCAAGCAGCCCTATCAGCATCCAGTGCGCACTAATATGATACCACGGCAAGTGCCCGCCCAGCATTGGTATATGAATGCTATACTCAGGTGAGATCCCTCTCAAGTCTCTCTAAAAATAAACTAATCGGTCTTTAATTTAGCACTCTTATGGCTGGCATTTTGCCCTTCGGCGCCGTATTCATTGAGCTCTTCTTTGTGTTTACGGCCATTTGGCAGAACCAATTTTATTACCTATTTGGTTTCCTTTTCCTGGTGTTCTGCATTTTGGTTGTAAGCTGTGCCCAGATCTCCATTGTCATGACCTATTTTCAGCTATGCGGCGAGGTAAGAGTCTATAGAACAATTTGTTGAAGTGGTTTAATCTACAAGTGTCGGGTTTCGCTTTCAGGATTATCGCTGGTGGTGGCGCAGTTTTATTGTCTCAGGCGGTTCGGCCGTTTATGTGCTGTTCTACAGCATATTCTATTTCTTCACCAAGCTGGAGATTACCGAATTCATACCCACTTTGCTGTATTTAGGATATACAGGTAAGTCCGTTGAACGTTGACATACACTCTTTCTGTACATATCTTTATTTTTATTACAGGTCTCATGGTGCTTACTTTCTGGCTGTTAACTGGCTCCATTGGCTTCTTTGCCGCCTATGTTTTCATTTTGCGTATCTATGGAGCTGTCAAAATTGACTAAAAGGGTGCTCTCTACCAATCTCCTTTCTCATCATCAACAGGCTGCACACCAAACTATCCTTGCAATATCATTCATATATTGGTATATATACACATACATATATAGAGCAACTGTACCCAGGTCCCGTCTTACTCAACCAAGTGTGCTACGTTTAAAAACCCCGTAAAATTTTGTTTTATTTCGATTCAATTTGATTTGGCGCTTTACTAAGACGTCTCGTCTCCTGCGTCTGGGAGCTGGCTCAATTTGCGAGAGTACATTGCGTTAAGGATACATTCTAGAAATGCCTAATTTATATATTATTAATGTAAAGAAACCTAATCTAAGCGGAAAAAGAAAACAAAATCTAATAAATTAAGCTTAATTGTACAACTTGGAGTGGAATTTAAATGATTTAAGATGAAAGCGAGATATCGAAGTGTTAAGAATTTGATTAGATAAATATTTATATGAGGGTTGCGAAGTGTGATCTTCACACTGCGTACGTAAAGGTTGTCACCTTAGAAAAGTGAATAAATCATCCCTTAAAAGCCCTAATGGTGTAATACACTTATCCAGCAGAATTTGACACCACTTAGAAAAAGTGAATTTTTGATCGTTTGCGTAGTTTTATTTGTGCAATCAATGAAACTTTTAAGGAGGCAGGTCCGGCAAAGTGCAGCACGGCAAAGGCAGATGAATGTGCTGGTGCGTTTATGACACACTTTCGAGGAAGGTAGTCAGGCTGATGACAGGTCAAAGGGCAATCACAGGAGATGTGTTCGGAATCACATGTTTTGAAATGGTTGACAAGAAATCCTTAAAAACTAATTTAATCTGACATCGCTAAGGATCAAATTGGTTTATGAGAGGTCTGCCTTGTTTTGAGGGTCTATTGGCGAATTCTAATTTGACCAAAAGTCAGATAAAACTTATCTTTGGGAAACTTTTAAAATTTCCAAATGAAGGTATTTTCCGAACCGTTTAGATTTAGCTCTGTGCATTTCGGGTTGTTTCAGCATGCTGCAAAGCAGTTGGAATTAACGGTTTCAGTACAGATGGGTTCGATTTTTTTAAATTTCTTATCAAATTTGTCCTATACCTTGATTTGATACTCCCAAGAGTTTTTTTTTCTATTTCCAAAAAGTGATTTAAGTTCATTCTTTTTGCTTACATTCTCAGCGGGGAAAGATTTGACAGCGTGACAAGTTTAGTTGATATAGCCATGTCCGTCTGTCTGTCTATTTCTATGCTATCTTCTCCCTCAGGTTTGAAGCTGTCTTAACCAAACTTTACACGAACTCTTTTAAAACAAATACGCGGCACATTTGTTGGCCCGGGAAATCTGGAAATTCATAACAAAAATTGCATACTTTTAGGCTGTGCAATATTAAAAGGTAAATATACAGGCCTGTTCCCATTTCGGAATCCGATTAATCGGAATTGGTAAGAGTTGTGATTTCTAAGAAACGATTAAATAATTCGTTGGAATCTGTTTGCCATCCAGAAGATCGATTGAAGGTAATTGGGATTTTGAAGTTAAAAGTCGAATAACAAAGTCGGTTTTTGGAAGCGAGGATATTTAACAATTACAGGTCTGATAACATTTCCAACTCGATTTTCTGAAACCATACAGCTATAGTGCGAAATTTAAAGAATATAATGAGCCATGCTGCAAGTGAATTGAGAGGTGTACTTTTGCCAAATGTTAAAATACCTACAAAATTCAAATTTTTTTCATTTTTTAAACTCTTGCGAAATATATTTTGTATATTTTTTAGTCGAAAATACAAAATCAAGTTGAGGCAGCTGGTGCATTCCTAATTTTTATCATAAATATTTTCAATTATATATCAATTTATATCAGAGCTGCAAACCGGTTCGAAGTTGAACCGCTCCGGAGTCGGAGGCTCCGGAATTTTCGGAATATAAGTAAATAAATAAGGGAAAAATGGGTACACACACATACACAAAGACTTCTGTCAATTTGGCATTGTGTGTTGTTGTTTTTGCACTTGTGCTGCCTTTGGAATTTCCGAACAGTCATAGCAATAGCCTCTAACAACTTGCAGAAGATTTGAAAAGCCTACTTATGATAGAACCGGGAGGTTCTTAAAACAGCAGTACAGTCGACCATCCTCCTTTGTGTCGTGTGTGTGTCTTGTTTTAAAAGTCTAAATAAATAGACTTAACGGTTGCGCAGTCGACACCGCTGTTCGCTGTCACTTACGCTCTCTAAGTGTACTTGGGAATACGCCCGCTCTAACCGTGATTTCCTTTACGGACAATAAGAATCTCTATGCGAACTATCGTTTATAACCACTCAATATTGAGAGGCAGTGTACATTTTATTTCTAATACTCATTGGTCCATGATTTATTGTCCTGGAGCCTGCTAGAAAGTCCGATTATCCAAGCTCGAATATGATATTATCAAGCCTCTGAACTTCTATATATGAATAAAATATTTAGGGGCCTTTTTCTCATCTTTTACATAGAGCCATATGTCACATAAACTAACTTAGATCTGACCCATAGCGGCTATCTGGAGGAAGGGAAATTGGCACTAAGTTTGTTTCAATTTACGTACATGTTTGCTGAATTAGCGAAGAACAAAATTATTCCTGAACCCCGGTTCGAACCCGAACGTAGGTTTAGCGACCATCTGAACCCGCTCCACGAACCCGAACCCAAAAAAATTTCGCGGGTTCGAACACCTCCCTATTTTTATGAGGTTTGCAGCCCTGATAAAAAGGTAATGTTATTGAAATTGCAGAGTCAAAAATATGTAATGCCCATAAGCGCTACTCTATTTGAATAATTTTTGCATTGCATTTGACGTCTTGCACTCATTTTTCAACGACACACAATAAAACAAATAATCCAAGTCAATTTGCATGAACTTGAAACCTTATTTCTTACTTAAATGCCAATAACTTCTATATAGAACTGAACGGATTTAATGAATTATGTGGCGCTGTATTTTTAATAGATAGATGTTTGGTGACCAGTAATAAAATAAATTTTACACAATTTTTTTCGTGGTAAAAGTCGCACTTAACACTTAGTTTTTGTTTTTTAAATGATAAATTTAATGCAAAGTTGCTGATAAAAGCCTTTATAACGCCGAAGTCAAGCAGCGGATTCAGAAGTAGTATATGAATGAATGAAAGGGCGTTCAATTACCTTTCAAGAAAACATTACCTTTTTATAAAGCATGAACCGATACTGAAAATTTACAAATTTTTCTAAAGGTACTTTTTTCTAATCAAAAAACTAGTTTTTCCGGGATTTCTCGTAAAGGGCCCCACTAAAAAAATTGTGGAATGGATTTTTGAACTCAGCGGGGGGGATTTACAAAAGGAATTGCTTCCAAATGTTTGGGATTGCAAAATTTTTATTATTTTGTAAACTAGTGTTATTAATATTATAAGCTTTTACACAGATGTTGCAAATTTTGACTATGGCTATAGTAATCTTGTAGCTGCCATGGAAACCATTGGTCGGAAAATAGGTCTTTGTAAGCAAAACTTTTTCGTTTTCAATATTATCATGTTTTAAACTCGGCGATTGTTAATTTGATATGTTTTTAAAAAGATTCGGGAAATTTGGTCGGAAATTGGGTTTTAGTTAGAAAATTTTATTGAATTTAATGATAGCGCTTTTAAACTCTGATGTATATTTGCAAGGGTATAAAAACGACGAAGATAGCTTAGCCCTTTCGTTTATCCATAATTTAATATTTTAAGTCTGCCTGAAATTTAGTGGGGTGTCTTGAAATATTTCAACAATGTGCTAGATGAATACTGTGCTTATTTTGGATCTTCCTTGATCGCCAAGATTTCTGTCCAAAAGACAACCTAAAGGAATACCTGATGCTGAATTCTTCTGAACACAGCCACCTACTTGGTTTTTAAGTTTTGACACATCAGTATAGATTTAATAGAGCTTGGGTGGGCTTACCTTAAATAATAAATATTTTTGTCGTTAAACACTTATACTTATTGATCTACCATCGTACCTATAGTGTGCCAAATGGCTTTAAGACCACAGAGGTGAAATTTCACAGCTTCCTTTTACCCTAATAGGGACGATAAATCTGATATGATCCATCAACTCCGGGGCTTAAAATAAGTAAACCAATAACTTAGTTATTTACGATTACGATCGTATACAAGCAGACATTACGCGTCCATGCAATTTATACCGGAAGTTTAGAAAATTAGATAGCAAGTTATCAAAAAAGTGAATACCCTAGGAATTTCAAAACAATTTCAAGTTAAATTTGCATTCGCTGCTTTGGGGGACCTTATTTTGATTTTTTATTTTCTATGAAATCTAAGATAATATCAAAGTCCTAAAATAATAAGATGCAATCTATAATTAATCTATTAAATACGTGTCCAGCTCCAAAACTAAACAATCAGCCCTAATACATTTCTCCGGTGCAATTCCCCTGAAAATGTGTTTATAATTGTCTTTCTGTTTTACTTGAATTACTCATAATTATGAGTTGCCTTCTTCAGTTGCCTTTTTGAGCTGCTACAGTGAAGAAAGTTTAATTGGCCCATCATTGAAATGTTAATAGTTCGCATACAGATTTTGATAATAATGACTTTTATATCATTTCAACTAGTTCTATTGATTCTTGAACCTCCCTTTCACCCATATAAAGTAAGTCAACTCAAGCGTACCTGTGGTTTAAACTTATAAAAGCTTTATTTTCTCCTAACAGAAACGGCAGCTGACAGCAAAACAGAATATCATGTCGAATATTAGTAACCTCATCTATTATGCATTTAATCCTTGGGGAAGAACCAGCGAGAAGTAATACTAAAGGTTTTTCTCTGTGTCAAATTTACAATACATTTGTATTTAACGAGCAATTATATAAACTCAGAAATGAAGTCAAAATGTAAAAAAAAATAATATAAAATTTAAAGAAAAGTAGCCCCTGGTAATATTAACTCAAATTCTAGGCAACCTAACTTTCACCACAACAATCCATCTAAATCCATAAATTTTTTGTCATCGTTGTCAATGTCATCAATATTCAATATGTTCTTATATCCGAATTCGATGAAAAAAGAATAGATTCTAAGATTTTGTTTAATAGGTTTATCCTTATGAAAGTCGATGAAGCTAAATGACGAATACAACAATCTGTTTTTAGAATCGGTTACATTTAACTATATCGATTAAGCATAATTTAAGCGAAATCGAAAACAGGAACTGGATTGAACAAAAAGCCAAACCTTTTCTATGTCGCCCTTTAGAGCAGGGGTGCCCAGAATGAGCTTACGGCCGCGCGGACACCAAATGAAAAAAATATATCTCAAGCAAGATCAACCACAAGAAAGAGAACCCCGATATGTGAAACATAAGGATGCAGGTCTGCACTAGGGTTGTCGATATATTATCGATATATCGATACTTTTGTTGGGCGATAAGGGTTACTCCGATATGATATTTTTTGTGCCGATATAGGCGATTATTGATATTTTTATAAACGATATATCAAAAAAAATTACTGTGGTAGTTACAGTAGCAAATTGTCATAAGAAGACTGTCGATTATGTTCTTCATAAAACGTATAGAAAAAGCAAAATTTCTCCCAGAAACCATTGGTCTTAAACAGAGATTAAAACCGTAACCGAAACCGTAACCCTTAACCGCTTAAAACACTTTAAAATTTGTAACCGAAACCGTAACCGTAACCGAAAAAAAAAAGTTTTCTTATAACCGTAACCCTATAACCTTTATTACCATAACCGGTTATCAAAACCGAAACAGAAACAAATATACGGGTTAATTTCGGTTGTCCTCTACTAATACAAATTTCTATAAACGTAAATCAGTGCTGGGATAATGTAGAGGACAGAAAAGTGTGGTTGTACAAGTGAGCAAGCGAGCTCTCTCCAAACTACAGACTAAAACTTTCAGTGCAATTCAGTGTTCAGCGATTCACACAACCATAAGTTCGCGCTTGCATAAAAACATGAGTGACGAGAAAGAGTGAGTACAGCTAACCAAAATCTTTACCCTCCTCGTCTTTCCATATACATATGTATGAGATATTAAACTGGATGCGGGCTAGTTTAGTCTTCGGCTCAAATTTGGCATCAGCTAATTCTGATTTTTTCTGTAAACTTAGGTTCTATCTGGATTCAATGTTAATTTGAAATAAAGAACAACTCAGCATTGGCCAATCTATAGTTTCACGAATTAGAGTTTAGAGAACCAAGTCTGTTCGAGAATGATGCTTCCTATGAGCAATATTTCTTGATCCGAGACATAATGTGTCTTTATCTGTCGAGCAGAAAGTTAGCTGTATTAAATTGTTGGATAACCATAGTTTGATTGAATTATCAGGGGAAAACAGTCCAAGTCCAAGTTGATCGGAGATTTTCAAGAGTTCTAATTAAATATAAACGGAAATTAAACAATATTTCCAGATTTTTTTTGGATTATCAAAAGTTTTGCTAGCAGTACCACCCACACAAATAAGCGTGGAGCGTTCGTATTCAGGAGTAAAATTTATAATGAGTCCCCAATTTTGTCTGCATGAATTGTCAAATTGATATTTTATACTAATAACCGTAACCGTAACCTAAACCCGAAACAGAATGAGGTTAATAACCGTAACCAGTACCGTAACCGATATTCCACAACCGTAATATAACCGTAACCGGAAAACAACGATCGGCCAAAACAGTAACCGTAACCCAAACCTGTATTCGTTTCGGTTTTAATCTCTGGTCTTAAATGAATTCCTCCATTCAACTTGATCCAGGTACTGTATTTCGCCATAGATTTTCTTCTCTTGTTCGTTATTTCTTCGTAGAAGTGCGATTTCTTAGTAAAATACGTAAAAAGGGGTTTTGAGTCTTGTGGGAAAAGACAAAATCCTTAAATGTTTTTATTATTTTAGGGCGATGAGCATGGGCAAGGAATTCACTTTAGACCCATTGTTTCTTGGTGAGATTATCTCACATATAAATTATTTTCTTCGTAGAAGCGCGATTTTTAAGTAGAATAAATGAAAATTGTATTTCGCTCCTGTTAGAAAGGAAATATCCTTCAATATCTTTGGTATTTTAAATCGACTTGCTCCGCCTAGGAATTCATTTTAGATCCATGGGTTTGTGGTGAAATTTTCTTAGTATTTTCCATAGATTTCGTTTTAGCAATATGCTTTGTTGATTTTTTCCGCCTATACAAATCGAACCCTCCAAAACTATAATCTATTTTCGGAAAATTAAATCATTTAAATCCTAAAGTTATCCTATTACAAAGATAAAATATAAAGGCCACTAGAAATAGTCATTTGGTGAGGACGTTCTTTAAAAACTTTTCAGTTTTATTAAGTTTTAGATAATATCGATATTTTTTTGGACCCGATATATCAAATATCAATATTCAAAATTTTGATTTTTGATATTATCGATATTGATATTTTAAAAACATCGACAACTCTAGTCCGCACGCGCCAACAACACAACCTGCGCTCGGAACTAAGGATAGGAGAAAACGCAGATGAATTTGGTGTTGCTCTACGTAGCCATAAGGCATACGTGAAGGCTGTACGAGCCAGCTATCCCTTTAAGTAAACCAACAACGAATGCGCGCCGTGCGGAATGAGCTTGGGCACCCCTACTTTAGAGGGGCATATAAAAGTGACATGCCAATCTGTTGTAACTAGATTCCATCTTCGTTTTCTCTCGAACTTAATTCACTTGGGATTGAGCAGTCGGTTTCCGCAGCTAGTAAAGTTTTAAAGGCAAAATAAAATATTCATGTTAAAAAATCTACAAAATCTTTGAAAAAAATAATTTAAAAATTTTTAATAAGTAAGTAAGAAATAGCGAATCTATAGAGGCGCATCGAGAAAAAGTTGTTGTGCTGTGAATAGCTCGTTACCGGATCTTCTGAAACAAAAAAGGCCATATGCGGTGAAAAAGAAAATAAGTTTCTCGAGGAATTCAGGAAGTTTCTTATATTTGTTTGTTTTTTTTTTCGATTTATTTAATTTTTGCCGCATTTAGAAGTGAAAAACGGGATGCTCGTTAAAAAAAATTTTATGATTTGTTAAAAAGGTAAAAAAAAATCGAGTCTATATAGTCATATGCGTCTTATCCGTATGTACAAACAGATCTCAGGGATTGAAAGATTTTGCTTTCTTGAGATTCAACCATGTCTGGCATGAAGCTTACTGGAGCTCGCTGAGCCACAAGTTTTAAGCGGCGTGTTCTATTATTACTGCTGCGAGAAAGAGCTTGCTCGTTTTGATTATTTCGTGAGTGTCGAACCAAGGCGACGAGCACAAACGAGTCGAGTAAATGCGCGAATGTGATCGTAAGTTAGGTGTTAGTTGCAAGTCTCTGTGTGGAATTGGTATTTTTATCTGAAGATTGGGACGGGACTAAAGCTAAGATTACACAGGCAAATAATTTGCCCACGTTTTCATTAAATATAATAAATAAATAGCCATGATGGCAGATTTTTTAGACCCAAAACTGCACTTCCATACGCAAACAATTTGATCAAATATGACGGAAAAGTTTCATAATGTAGCCAAATGTTCATCAAAGTATGAATTGGACCGGAAAGATATTTAGTTAAAAATTTGGCAAGCATTTCTTACTGCAGACAACTTAAGTAATCTGTGGAGTTAGTACTTAGTTAAAAATGTATTTAAAGAATATTTTTTATTTTCTTTTTAAAAATTTGAGACTATCTCAATATATTGTAAGTTGGATCTATTATATAATTGTTTATTATATTAATTATTTAAATATTGATGAGTTGTTATGTTTTTGTTTTTAAGTATTTTACACACACAGATTTCAGCTAATTATAAGGCCCAAGTCATTGGGATTAAGATATCTATATATCTATATGCTATATATATATCGTATACACTTTTAGTATGTGGGTTCTGTAGAGCCCCATACTCACATTAGTTTTGAGTTAGGATAGTAATTTTAAAAATTATTTAGAGGGGGATTACAACTCTTCATTTTTTTCTCCTTGCTGGAGTGGATTACGCTTACTTAAACATTGTACAATCTAAAATATCCAAGCTGGAACAACCAAACATGTAGTATATGTACTTCCTTTTTTCTAATTCTTCTTAGAATTGCGTGGGTGAATCGGTTTACCTCAATGGGTTCCGATTCCTTAAACGCTAGCGATTCCTTTTGGTTTTACGACTGACATTGCCCTCGATAATGATCTGGAAGAGAAAGCTTTTTAGTTGCGTATCTTGATCTTCTGGGAGGGACACTTGAATTGCTGTGGTTAACCAGGGAGATTTTAGTTTCAAATACAACTTATTCACACTCGACTAGATTACCTGTAGTATCTGACTGGCCTCAAAGGCTGTTCCGGGAAGTAGTATAACAGGTGAGCTGACATTGCCTGCCTCCACGCATAGCATATTGGGGAATTCATCATCACCAAAGTCGCTCATCTCACGGGAACGATCAATCCATGGATTCCAAATGACTGGCAAGAGAGGAAGATTGAAGTTTTACTCAAGCCAGGATCCGCCATCTATTTTCAAACCCCTCACCTGTATCTGGAAAGTTATATTTGTGCAGTCTCATCTTTCGTCCAGACACCACATTGGTAATCACATGCTCCTGTGGAGTATGCTGATAGATTCTGTCCGTCCACTCATTTACAGTGACCACTTCCCTGCCCTCCTGATACAAGGCATTCTCACGGGTCTTGTCAATGAAATGACACCCCTGGAGGCCAGTTATTTGACAACGACGAACATCCGGAACCTTTAGATAGGTATGCAACAGCATGTTGAAGGTAAAGCTCAATTCCTTGCTGGGATTGTAGACGCCTATGTGAAAGTGTAGCTCCTTTTCTCGCAATATCAAGCGGTAGGTTATACGAAATCTGAAAGGGATTAGGTAACAAATTAAGTTGCTTAATTTAGGTGAGTTACCCTACTGATAATTCCATATTGAGCGTGTAAATTCATTGTCCATCAAAGAGAATATGGCCTCCACATCGCCATTGTGCAGTCTCTCGGGCGCCCGTTCCAAATGCCAGCGTGTTATCCTGGCAAAACCATGCTGTGGACCAAAGGACCAGGGACCAAACTGAGCTGGAATCATTAGAGAAAATGCTTAGATATGCACTCCCTCCCCCTGCTCTTCAATCAACTTACGGAACACAAAGGGTATTCCTCCTCGTATCGCCTTCTTGCCATCAAAGGAGGCCAGTTTACTGCAAGCAAAAGATGTAGAAGAAGTCTCGATTAATTCGGTACTCCAGAAATATTCCAGCCATAAAAACCCTTGCAGACATTTAGAAATTCTGAAATGGCATAAAGACACATGAAAAAAAGTGTCTGGCAAAATGTTTGCCCCTTTTTTTCGTGTGTGCCTTATTTCTGTGTGTGGATGACGATGACGTTGTGCTCTTGCTGCTTGGCCTCCGCTTTCGGTTTGATTTTCTTCTGCGCTAATTTGCTGGCGCATCCATCAAGAGCTGAAGCTGAAGCTCTGTGTAGCCTGGATAGCTATAGCTCCATCATTTGTAAACTCTGTTTGTGTGGCTTTGTGGATCGCATTTGACATGACAATTGTCATTAATAATGGAGATTTTGTGTTGAGTTCAACTCTGGGCGAGGTCATTTGAGGACATTAATAAGCTTAAAATATTATTTAAAAATATGTAGAAAAAAATTTCTGTTCAAAAAGGGTTGACTATTAGAGATGTCCAGGCCCTGCACAATAATAACAACAATTGGGATTCCGCTTAAGCACATCCAAAAAGAATTCGAGAGTGATGACTCTCTGTCTGGTTTCTGTCATAGCCACATTTTGTTGTCAATTGCTCCGAAAGCTTCTTCTAAAATGTATATGTTCTTTCTTTAAACCTCTGCTATTGTAGGTAACTACCACAACAGGCTTTGCAGTATCACCAAAATTTTTCCCGGCGTCCTAGCCTCTTTCTCATCTAGTCGAATGAATATCTCGCGGTTGTCAGAGAAAGAGAATTTATATCGTCTCTTGATTTTCGTCCAAAAATAGAAAACGAATGAAGGACCAAATTTGCAGCCAACTTTATTTTGAAGCCTCATTATTATGCTTTCTTGTTCAGTATGTGTCGTTTTGCTGAAGTGTGTTCAACATAGTTTTTGTCTGCCCCGAATATGTCAACTTTTGTGCCAACAAAAATACAATTTGCAAAAAATGTTTAATTTTTGCTTTAATTTGAAGAAAAATGTAGCTGAAGGCTATAGCTCCAAGCGCAAAAAATCATACGGGCCGACCAGTCATACAGCAAAGCCGAACATTCACAGCGGCAAGGTCATACTCTGTATTTGGTGGGACCAATTTCACGTACTATAAACTACTACCACCTGGAGGCAACTCTACTGAACTCAATTGAGGCACGACAAGGTAACTTTGCAGCATGACAACCCTGTCAAAACATACCTTGAAACGCTGAAATGACAAGTCCTACCCCACATGCCGTATAGCCCAGACATTGCTCCTTCCGACTGCTTTTTTTTTTGGTTTTCGCTGAAGCATGACCTTGAGAATCAACATCCTTCAACTCCAAAGTTGGATCAATTCGTGGATCGCATCAAAAGACGCATCGTTTTTTCGATTTGGTATCC